>JAPYYR010000050.1:0-75412 GCA_030523065.1 Aphidius colemani | reverse complement strand
ATGAGTTATTATTTAAATAATAATAAGCTAAAATTAATTTATTACAAAAAAAAATATATATAAAGATTGTAGTATTTCTCAAACCTAATTTGAACTTGATATGTTAACTTTAAAATTTTTAGTAACCAAAATTGGACGGACTGTATTATCAGACAAAAAAAAATTGCAGTCTTTGGTCATAATAAAAATTTAGTCATGAAATTGATATTCTTTGATTCACTGGTACTTGAATGTATTGGCTTAATTTAATTATAACAACATCATGGCTGTCTAAGGCCATTGAAGATACTCAATATTTGGTGATGCACGTTTTGCAAATTCCTTGTAGACAGAGTATACACATAGCCAGCAATAAAACTGCAATGAAAATAATAATTTATTAAAATTCCATCAACTTGTTTGAGTATTTTTTGAAAACTTACATTATATGCCATCCATAGATAATCAATCATAGTAATTAGCACAACGTCCACCTGGAGTAGAAAAAGAACGATAATTTTTTACTTTAAATTTAATATTTGAATGAAAAAATGTATAAAATAAATATGTAGGTTAGTTGATAGACACATACAAACACGTAATATCTGTAGAGCAGACGTACTCCGAAAAGCAGCTGGCACACCATAAATATCATCCATAAAATAAGCCATGGTAGAAGCCAACCTCTCACTTCCTGGCTTATTCCAAATATTACCAGACCAGAAGAGATTATTAAAAAACTTAAAAATCCAATAACAAAACTACCAGCTACTTGTAACGCTAAACAATAACAAATAAATTTCATTATTAAACAATAAACAAAACAATTAAATTTACAATCACTTACAATCTCTAATATCAAAATCAAATAATGGATTATAAAGTTGTGTTGATTCACCACCAATCATTTGATAAATTGTCAATGTTATTAGAACAAAACTGAGTGCCTAAAATTGAAAAAATTATTAAATTATTTTGTGTCATAATGATGATTCACTGTTTACATATGAGTTTTACTTACAGTCGTATAACTTGCAACTACTTTGCTTCCAGTTTTAACATTATTTGTCCAAATAATTGGTGACCAGCAGGATGATAAAATTGTCATTTTGATTTCTGTTTAATATTACAATACAGAATATTTATATAAATTTTGTGATCACAACATTCACTCGCAACTGACGACCAAGCACGACCAAGCCTTTTTCAACCGCACCCACCTTCTCTTGACTCTTCAAGCCAGTTGGTAGGCTTTATTATTAATCCATTCAACAAGCCTGCCACCATGACGATATAAATTTTTTAAATTCAAACTATCAATGTAACAAGTTGGAAAAAATTATTTATCCATTTGTGTTTGTCTTGTTTAATTATTTATTAATTTACGCGAATAGTTTTTAATAAATTTCGCTTTGCAAAATTCATTTTACTGACTTCAATGTTAAGGGAAATAATTTTTCACTAATTAATATATCATCTAGTTAGTTATTAAGTTAATTAATATTAAAAAAATATTAAAATTGATTTATTCAATTTATATTGAATAGTTTGTTATGGAGAATATTAATTATCTGTAAAATCAGCAGAGTTAATTATCGTTCAACTGTATTCATTGCTGCTAGGCTGTGGCTAATTAACATATTTTTAATTAATAATATAGATTATTATTTCATGTAGGCAGTTTACACTAGTGCACACAATTTGTGATGATGTTACGCTTTAATTCATATGACCAGCATTTGGCAAAAAAGCACACTTCATGCAATTAAGTAGTTTAGTCCATATATGGTCAGCCAATTTTTTTTCTTATCATTTCATGCAATTTAGAAGATAAATCAATACACGGTCGGCCAATTTTATATTTTTTTTTTACTTTTCAATCCATAGCTATCCAATTATAATAAATAATTATTATAAATTTTATAAAACAAGTCAATTTTTTTTAAAAGCCTTTCTCAATTAAAACAATTCAATTTGCGAAAAAAAAAAAAGAAAATAAAAACAAACAAATAAATAAACTGATAAAAGTACTGTCAAGTTTATGATAAAATAAATTTTATTTTTTTAATGTTTTACTAAAATATATAGATAAGATAAAAAAATGATATGCGAATTTTATAAATATTTGCATTTACTTTTACCTTTTATACCGAGACATTTAGTTTTTTGACGAATAAAATTATCATAATTTTCTTGATATAAAATAAGCATAACTTTATTGTTAAATAAATAAATTGATAAATTAATTTACGCAAAAAAATATTATAGTGAAAATTGTAATTTTTAAAAATATCAAAGTGCAGGATCATAGATATTGGTTCCAGCAACTGCAGGATGAAGGAACAATATGATCCAGAGTTTTATCCGAGACGATGGTGATACAGGTCTCTTTCTCTCCTCTATTTCTCATATAGTCATATACAAAACAACAATCTGTATATAAAAAAAAATCTCTTTCTCTTTTTTCATCTCACTTGTTGCTTCTTTTACTTACTCGTTCCTTATTCCTTCCTCCTCATCTCAGCAGGCCATACAAAAAAATTCCAGATTCTCACTCACATCTTGTGATTATACAGAAATTTATTTTTTAATCCACTCGATAGCGGCCTTGCGGATCCTGTATGATCCAAATCGCACAAAATCCAATAAACAAAATTGACTTAAAAAAATTTTATTTCCACGGTATAATATGACAATAATTATTCATTTTTTTCTGTTTATTTGTTTAAAAACATTCCAATTGATAATTTAAAGAAAATTCATTGCTAAAATAATATTATTTTTTATTCAAATTTAAATTTATCAGCAGAGTGCATTAGTTATTTTTATATTGATATTTTTTGTATGCAATATTTGGTCATTTCTGTTTGTTCATGATATACATTGCAATTTATGTAGTACAGTATTTTTCATACTGCATATTTTTAATGTTTTTTCATTTTTTTATTGCATATTTCATAGTCCTTTTGTTGATGCATCATTTGCTCCACTCCTCTTTGAAGAAGCCAAGCTCTTGAGAGAACGTATAGAGAAAAATCTTCTCAATCTCTTTTGTTCCCTCACTCTCTCATATTTTTTTCATCTTTTTTACTTCATCTTATAATTTTTTTTTTTTCATTTCTACAATATTGCCTCGATTGCACTACGGTGCAGGCACAGACGTCAGTTGAAGCTGAGGTTGTTCTCCTCTTTTACCTCCCTCTCTCTTTGACTTAACAAAAAAAAAAATTTCAAAAAATAAAAAACATTCTTCGTGGCCACGGCCGGTTTTCTACATGTTTCAGCGTCTTACACGATGTTCTGACGGAGAACAATTTATCTGGATATATTTTTCTGTTGACGTTTCATAACGATCTTTTTTATACTTTTTCGTGTGTGTTTGTGAATTTTTGTATTATTTATTATACTATTTTATTTATTTATTAATATTGCTATTATATTGTTAATATTATTTTGATTTTCTTTTTGTTAGCTTTGTTTGGATATTCAATGTCATTTTATATTGAATGGTGTTTTCTATGTGGTGCATTATAAAAAAAAAAAATACCAAGATCTTGTTGCCGTATTTTTTTAATTTTTTTTTCATTTGAAGATAAATAATATATTTAAAAAATAAAAGGATGCATATACTTGGTGGTAAGAAAAGGCCACAAGCTAACCATGACCGTAGCTGATAAGACAATCACCCTGCACATGAAATAATAAATTAATTTTAAATTGAAAATATCGAATCAGTGCGGCGGCTATTAACGGAAAAAAAATAGTTAAAAAACACGAAGAGTTTTCCTTGTAATTTTAAAACACTTGATAAAGTATATCTTAAGACTATTTAATATATTAATTTTTTTATCAGTGATAACACTGTGTGTGCATATAAAAAGAAGAAAGAAAAAAAAAATTTAATTCATTTGCATTCCTCAAATTGATCATATGAAGATGTAAAAAAATACACTCACGTATTTTATTACATAAAATATTTCATACTACATCAAATTTTGGGCTTTCTGATTGAAAAAAAAATAACAATTTTACATTCTTTGTACTTGTATCAATCGTAAAAGTACATAATTTAAAAATGTGTGTTATTTATTTATTTAAAAAATAAATAAATGCAGTGCAATGATATATTTTCATCAGTGAATTATTAAAAATGAATAAAAAATAAAAACATGTGACTAAATATAACGAAGAAAGTAAGTTGGATTTTATTTATATATATTAACAAATTAATGCTTTTTCTGTGTTTCACAAGTATGAAAATTTACGTATATATTTTCGCGAAAATAAATATTCAACTTGATAATTGTATGGTTTTTATATTACATATCCCTTGATCAGCAATTTGTATCAGTATTATTTCGCAAGCTGAATATTATTTTGTATTTTCTTTTGCGTCTTGATATATATTTAATAATAATATTACAATACCTCACCCTGTGTCTTGGCTTTTTTTTTTTTCTATTCCATATATATTGTTAGATTTATATCTCCATCACACAGATAAACCCACACGGCACCAACGAGTCTGCGCTATTTAGAAAAATCACTTTCTTGCAACATGGTGTAGTGTGGCTCTTCTACCAAGTATAAGTTTAAAGTTTGCTTCTGTCGTATTCGTGCAGGCTTTCACCAAGGTGGCCCGCCGGCACATCAAGAGCCTTAATTCATTTTTTTTTTCTTTAAATTAATTATCAATTTGATATATTATTTATATATTTTACGGTTAAAACGTGCGTGTGTCATTCATACTGACTTGGAAGTTATCAGTTTAAAAATAGAAACAAATCAGTTGTCTCCAGTTTCATACGTATTGCTTTCCTATAATTTTATATCATCACCATTTGCATTGTATGATGAAAAAAATATAAAAAAAATTGTGTTAAAGTTTTAGTTATTAATTTCAATGTCAGGTAAATCTAAGTAGTCAATTATTGAAAGAATAATAATTTTGTGTTAACAATTATCAAAAGTGGCATCGAATATTATACAGTGGATTCGTAAATACTTTTGAAAATGAAAGACCCCATTTCTGTGTCTATTTGCAGCTTGCTTTGGCACACATGCATATGATAATTTACATTTTTTAATTTTGATATTAATAAAATATATAAATATTATTTTAAATATTTACTGTTAATTGTATTTTACATTTCAATTGTTTCATCTTTTGTATTGCTTAGAAAGAAGATTGCATTATAAAATTTTACAAAGACTAAATTCGTCAATTCAACATGCTTGATAATTTATATTTTTTTTTCTTTTAATTTATTTTTATTTATACACATACATTTTTTCTACTTGATTTGAATTACTTGGATGACTGCCAGGAGTGACTCTCATCCTTTTGAAGTTTAATAACAACTAATTGTTTGTATTTATTTGATATTTCAATAATGACTTTTGTAATATTGAATATAAATAAATAAAGAATTATCATGAGAGTTGACATTCCATGGAATAATTTATAAAATAGCATCAATTTAAATTGAGATCATTTACCAAGGTCTCAATCTTATATTAACATTTAAACATTTGAATGAGCAATATAATGAATGCATATGTTTGAAGCGATTAAAAATGATTGAGACAAATTTGTGGTTGCAGTCAAGGTCACACACATACAAATAAATACACATCACTGCAATCAACTAGATACAATAAAAAAAAAAGCCAATAGAATATTTTTTATTACAATTTTTTTTTCTCATCGATGATCGCCGAGTGTACAATGAAAAAACATACGGGAGTAAATAAAAATGCATGTATTTTTATACATGCAGATATTGTCAAGCAAGAATTCACGAATTTCATGTAGCTTTTATCTTTTTTTTTTTTATTTAAATAAATTATGAGATATATTTATACCCACCACATCCTCCGACCGATGACGAAGCAGCTAAATATTTATCAGATGTTTGCGACAAAATGTTGTATACCTTCTGAACAAACAATAAATTAATAATAAAACAGGAAGAGAATAAACAAAATTGAGTGAATTAAATTTATTTGACGACTTACCTCGTCGGCTCATTGTCCTCAACATTGTGCTATTTTTATTTTATTAGTTTTTATTTTTCTTTATAATTTTATAAACGATTTCTAAGCGAAATGGAATTTATATTTCAAGGCTTACGCATTTTTAATTTTTAAATATATATCTCACATAGAGCTATTAATACTCCTATTTATTATAAAAAGAAAATAAAAATTAAGTCTATTTTGTTATATAATTATTATTGTTTTTCTCTTTTGTAATTTTTATTTTTCAATCAATTTATAAATGTGACATTGAGTATAGAAAATAATCCATTAAGATTTTTAATATATAAATCAATTTAAATTCAATCGTGTTTTATGAGCATTGAAAAATATAAAAAAATTAAAAATTAAACATTTTTTAAATAATAAAATATTGATGTTATTCGCACCGGTAATTTTTGGACAGTTAACTTCCGACATCGAGACTTGAATCAATGTAGCACTTTCTTTTTAAATTGATCGAACATAATGACTCGAATGAATAATTATTATTTTTGTTAAATAAAGAACATGTAATTTAAAAATACACATAAAATATTATTCAGATAAATTAATAAACTTTTATTATTATAATGAAGGTCTTATTATCGTCATTTCCGGTTTATAATTTCCAAGAAATTAAATACTTGAAATATTGCATATAGCAAAACATTAGCTGACTCTTATTTTTTTTTACAATTAAAAAATGATTAAACAAAGTGAAATAAATTTATGAAAAATATAATTGTTAATGTATTAATTAATTTTAGGGTGAAGGAAGGATGAAGAATGCCCCGAATTGTTGGCGAAGGGGTTGGTGGTGGTGTAAAAGAAAACGAGAAGACAAAAGAAGGTCTTGGAAAATGGCTCGGTGGTGCAGCTCGTGCCATGACTGGAAATGTCTCAAGTGGATATGTTGTTCTAGGTGGTACCAGATATGGAATTCGTCTGTCACAGGTAAATAAATTAATAAATATTTAAAAAAACATATTCAAAGCCAAATAAAAATGCTCTATGATTAAAATAACTTCCAATAAGTATATTTTAAACGACCTTCCAATAAAATTTGGCAAAAAATACGATTAATTTTAAACATACTGACAGTTACTGGAGTACTTTATTTATTTAAAATCTAAAATTAAATTATTTGTATGCGGAAATAGATATTATTTTAATATTAAGTGCACTGACTCAATAAATAATATTGATATTTAAATTAAAAAAAAATATATCATTCATTTTTCAAATCAAATATTTTATATATATTTTAAATTTTCCTATAATATTATTATTTTAATTATTTGACGTCAATAGTTCACACACGTATTATAAGCTTATTATTCAAATAAATTTATATATCATTAATGGAAAACGTGACAGATATAATTATCCGATTTTCATTGTAAATTATATTGATTAACATCATCGTCATGGTTTTTGTGTGGATTAAATGGGATGAAGATAATCAACTAGTAAATTTGCCGCTGGATAAGCATCAAATATCAAAACTAATATCCATTATTTTCCAGCAATAAATGAACACACACACTTGACGTGCCAACACTTGAAGGCATCTTTACCGCTACAATTTACTGCATGTTTTTCGAAAAAAAAAAATTATTTTTTCTCTTAAATATATATATATATACTCAAGAGGGAGAGATCACTTACGTTTACATTTATTTTTATTTTTCAAGCTCAGTTCATAGGAAGAGTTTGGCTCATGTTACATGCTCTTTACCATTCCATTATTTACATTGCAAAAGTGTCTATAAAGCATCACATTTATTTACCCGGTAAAATAATCAACTGCAAAAAAAAACATGAATAAATAAATAATAAAAAAATTAATTGTCTTATTGATAATACTTTCATTATATTCAATTCAAATAATAAATAAATGTTAAACAGTATTAACAATCTGACATTTAATTTTTATTTTTTTAGAAAATCATATGTAGATTATTTTATCAGATTGTATTAACGTTTGTTCTTTGTATTGTTATTTATTTTTCGAATGTTATTAATATTTATTTTTTCCAAGTGTTTGCATATCGCAAATCACGTGCTATTGCGATATATTCATATTACCTGTGCATATATTTCTACCCTCTTGACTGGCAAAAGAGTGTTCGTGCAGTGAAAGCAACCACATGACGAGAGAGTTGCGTGATGTGGATTAAATTTCAAGCAAAAACCGATGACTGGATGAATGACTGTTTTTTTTTTATTTCAATTTTTTTACATACTAATTGAATAGTCACAGGTTGACATGAGAATAAAGATTGAAATATAATAATGGTTTGTTTACATATATTTAATGCTATTTTGATATTTATATTATGTTTTTTTTTTTGTAAATTGATTGACAAGTGAATGGCTTTATTCGTATTATAATTAAGTAACAAAATTGTATGGATCTTTTTCGTTTGCTAAAGTTTCATATTGGCAAGGCATAAAACGTTTATTCAAATGATATGATGACAGTCAGTTCCTGGAAGATATTTGTTTCAAAATGTTTATAATTTTGCAAGTTTGCAATTTTTTTAATTTCAGTTCAAATTTAATTTAAAAAAAGAAAGCTCAAGTTATCAGAACAATAAGAAAAGAAAATGGTAATTATTGCTATTTTTTTTTTCAGGAAAGCTTATCACAATCAAACCAGCAGGAAAATTTACTGGAACATCAACAGAAGAAAAAGAACGAATCTCAAGAACGTTTGACAGAAAAAAATACTGGAAAAATAACAATGGAAAAATCAACAGCAGATTTATCAACGAGTGTGACAGATTGTTGCTGCATTGGTCCACGAACCAAACTCCCAGTGTCAAAAATACCACTGTCTTCAATTATTAGTGCAAGTGGAGATGGGGGTGTTGGTAGTAGTAATAATAGTAGTAGTGGTAATGGTAATGGTGGTGGTAGTTGTAATAGTAGTAATAATAATAGTAGTATTATTAGTATTAGTAGTAGTAAAGTCCATAATATCGGCAACAGTGTTGCTAGTGAAGGTGGAGAAAGACAGTCAACATCATCTCCCACTACGAAAATTGTTGGTCTTGGTACAACGCAATCATCATCACCACTACTTCCACCGCCAAATTTAAATGCTAATAATAACTGCGGGGGGCTGAAGATGAAGAGCTACACAACCCAGCCACAATCATCATCGTCGTCCACCACCACCACCACTGGTAACATCGTCTTTACCGCTTCAAATATTGCTCCGATTGTTCATAATACTGTCTCTGTGCCACGACAAATTGCTCAGTGGACAAAACATCAGACACTAAAACTGCAGGTATATATTTAATTAATCATTTTTCTGGTTTTTTTTTTTTTTCATTCAAATCATATTAATAATGAGATTGTTTTTTTTTATTTGGTTCATTTTGATAATAATAATAGCTTTTAGTCAATAAGAATTTTTAAATATTTTGTTTTTTAAAAACACTGGAATTTGCAGGCTCATCTTCGTGTCAAAAAAAAATAAAAAAAATAGAGACTCTATTTGTGTATTTGAATGTCATCATATTTAAGTAGTTGCATCTCTTTGACATATACATTTGATCAATTTAAAATAATAATAATTTTCATTACAAAATTTACAGTAATTATATTTTTTATAAATAAATTTCGTTTCTTTATATTCGTTAATTTAATTTTGTTATCTTCTCAGATGCATGATGATCTCGTTTTTCACAGTGTGTGACTAAATGTTTCCCAGTCATTCTTGCTTAAAGTTTTCAGATACAACAACCAGAGCGTGTGTGTAATTGTATTTAAGCCAAGACCAAGTGATCAACGTATATTTTTATCGTTGTGATATATACGTGAGTGTGTTTTCACTTTGATTTAGAGAAGGAGAATGTCTATACAACTGTTTTCCCTTAATGTGTATATTCAAGACTAGCAGCCACAAAATGTCTTGCGATCAACTTGAAAAAAAAAAACAATCATAATAGTTAAAGCCCTCGAGCAGCAATCTTCTGCCAACATTCACATCATTTTTACATATAAAATTAAAAAATCTATTTCAATATATATTTTCGAAGTTTGAAAGTTTGAAAAATGTTATAAATTAATTAATGAAGGACAAAAACTTTAAATTTTGCCCTCAGGAACCAGCAATAACAGCGGTGGACAGGTTACATAGATTTCGATGGAGCGGGGGCGGTGGAGGAAGTGGAAAAAAATCCTCTTCCGGCCCCCGCAGTGAAAAAGCTGAGCGTCTTCGTGAACTTACAGAAAAGCTCAAAGGACCAGCACCAGTACCACCCCCAAGAAGACCATCACGTGTTCAAATATCACCACTACCATCACCACAATCTCAATCACAATCACAACCACCACAGCCACCACTTATACCTCCTCCACCACCTTTACCACCTTCCCTACCAACATCATCAT
This sequence comes from Aphidius colemani, assembly GCA_030523065.1. Taxonomy (NCBI): domain Eukaryota; kingdom Metazoa; phylum Arthropoda; class Insecta; order Hymenoptera; family Braconidae; genus Aphidius; species Aphidius colemani. The sequence continues at coordinate 65,005 of JAPYYR010000050.1, read as the reverse complement.
CATCTACATCATCCTCATCATCTTCATCATCATCATCATCATCACCGCCGCCACCACCTCCACCTCCACCACCACCATCATCAGCATTAGTTGGACATCATAACCATGGTCATCATCATCATCATCATCCACAGGTTGGTCCATCATCAATCCTCATACTTCGTGTCACACGCTGGTTTTCATCACCGTTCCATTTCCAGCAGGCACATTGTTGCAGTCAAGCATGCGGTCGTTGTGACAATGGAAGATCTTCATCACGCAGCTATACATACAGTGAAGGCTCAACAAATAATATTATTAATAATCCAAAGACATTATTAAGAAGTGAAAGTGTTGGTGATGAGTGTTGTCATGATAATAATAATAAACAAGTGTTAAATAATAATAATAAAAATAATGATAAAAAATTATTATCAAAAAAAACAACAAAATCAAATTATAATATTAATAATAATGAAAGAAATAGTTGTGGTGATATTGATGATAAATTAAGTACTGGTGATTGTTACAGTGAACCAAAACACTATCGACAGTACAGTGATTCATTAATTGATAGTAAAAAATATGATGATAATATTTATGATATTAAAAATACAAAAAATAATAATAATGCATCAGGTGGTAGTAGTGAGAGTGAAGCAAGAGATGCACTTATGCGATTAGAACCACGTGGATCATTGTTAAATTTTCAAAAAATTGGTGTACCATTTAGAAGTGCATCATTTGGACAAGTGGATTTTAATCAAGGTTTGTTTAATTTATCTATTGTTATTCCAAAATTTATTTATTTTATTATGCTCGAGTTAGTATGACTCATGAAAACAGAAAAAAAATGAATCAGTCAACAACGAAAAAAAAATAGTCTTCGTTGACAGAAATTCATTTCCTGACAATATTTGTTACCAAGTACAAATACTTTTTGAAAATAACAACGTTGGCACATGAATGACTATATGATCTGTACAAAAAACCTTGAAACCGATGCGCCCGTCACTCTGCATCTGGCACTATATGATTAATTTTATTCCCTTGCGTCTCAAAAGAGAATTAAAAAAAAAAAATTATCACAAAAGCAACGTAACAATCAATCTATAGATGATTTTTCTTTTTTTTTTTACATTCATGTATGTTTATTTTAGATAATCGTCATCGAACACAGCCAATATCAAGTACAATTCCAATGGAGCCAAAAGATGTGAGAGCAACAACACTACCAAGAAGACGTGGTAATTCAAGTCCAGTTATAACATCACCAACAAATAGTCCTTGTCAACAAAGTCCCGGTGCATCAACACCAAGTGTTGATAGTGCTGTTGGTTCAGCTGAGGGTCTCGGTATTAATCAGACAATAAATATCGAAGAACATCGACCAAGAAGTGATGGATCAGATAGTTTAGCAACATCAAGTGCACTTACAAGCCCAGAGCCACCAGTTCCAGATAGTCAAGATATTCGTATTGACATTATTCAGCAAAATTCAAATATTACAAATGAACAACAAATTGTCACTGAAATAATTAATCAAGAATCTAATAATGAAAAAATTGATCATAAAGGTTTGATAATATATTTATTTATTTATTTATTATTTATGTAGCCAAACAAAATTTACTATCTTTGGGTATTTAAATTATGTAGAAAGTCGTATTGAACCTCATGAAGTTATAATAACACCACCACCCGAAGAACCACGATTAAGCCAGGCAAGTGAAGCAAGTGAAGCACCAAGTGAAACACCATCGTCAGAAACATCATCACCTTCAGGAAAAATAAGAAGATATCGTGGTGACACAAGTAAAAGAAGAAAAGGTGTTTACATAACACAATGGCCAGAACCATCGGAAAATGATAGAAATAAATTATCAGCACAAAGTAGTGAAGAAAAAGAAGATCCTCCAACAACATTGAGTGATGTTTCTGACTGTGAAGGTCATGCACCAAGAAGGTAAATAAAGATTTATTAATTTTATCAAATTTTAGTTTATTTATTTGTTTAAAAAAAAAATATAATTAGATACAGCAAACGACCACTTAGAGGACCATATGGACAAATGCTTGAGGCTGAAATGGCAAAACCAAGAGCAACTGATATTGCATTGGAAGAAACTCTACGACCAAGAAGAAAAATTTCAGCTAATTTATCATACAGTCCAAGTGTTAATAGTAATTCTGAACCTCCAACACCGTGTCATCATCGTACAACTTCAAGTCCAAGTAAACTTGAAGGTCTACCTGGACCAAGCCCAGAATTACTTGCTGAACTTTTACGAGGATCATCTGAAAGATCAGCTAGAGCACCAGTACATCGTAATGTAAGTTTTTATTTATAAAATTAGATAATCGTTGGTTTTTTTTTTTTTTATTTTTAATTTTTGTTTTAATTTATCAAATTGGTAGTTTTAATATATTTTAAAAATAAATATCTCATGTGCGTGTGACACGAGAGCTTTCAAATACTTGATCTAATAATATTTCGGCCATATTTCTTGAATAATTTTGTGGATTTTACTTAGTCGACGATACTGTAGTTTGTAAGAAATGTCTCGTGTTAGGCAAGGGGAGAGATAAAATGTTTTTGGGATATTCCTGGCCAAGTTGTCTTGTATTTTTTACACTCTCCACACACAAATGAGACCTTCGTTTATTTATTTTATTTTTTTTTCTTCTCATCTTATTTTCATATTATTCTCAGGTTTTAGAACTATACCTTCTAGAACTTGACATTATATATTTGTCTTTTTAAAAACTTTGTTAGTATTATTTTTTATTTTTTTTTTATTTCCACTGTTTTTACGTAACGAAAGAAAATTCCCCTTGCCTTGACAACATCAATAAATTTGTCAATTGTATATACTGCTGGGTGGATATGCTTTTTTTTTTTTATAGTTTGTTTGTTTTTTTTTTAATTTAATTTAACTTTATTTCTTGTCTATTTTTATGCTGAAGGTTTGCCATCGTTACTGGACTAGTTTTCGGTTTTTTTTTCATATAGAAATGAACACTTTGTTGCACTGCCCATATTATTTTTTGTGAAATAGTTTTTTTTTTTTAATTCTCATCTCTCTTATACATCAAAATAATAATACACATTTTCATTCATGAAAATTTTAAATAACAACATTGACTCATTGAAACTTTTTCAATGACGTCAAACGAAAACTTATTCGCACAAAATATGAATGAAATATCATTGGAAGAAGAAGAATTTAAGCAATTTTTATATTTAATTTTCAATGAGACATTTATTGGATCCTAGATAAATTGAAATATTTTATTTTGTAAATGCTTTGTTTAAATGTTCGAAATGAATTTCATACTAGGATTTATAAAATTATTGACATTTCAAATTGCAGTGAACTCAAACATCATATAAACATATTTTGGCATGATTCCTAGGTTTTTAAATATTTTTTTCAAGTGTTTTATCATCATGGTGAAAGATCGATTGTATTTCTTGCAGATTAGACTCTGGACTTGCAGTTTTTTGTAAAAAAAAACTGTTTATTATTTATATTTTTATGCAACATATAAATTATTTTCAACAAATAAATTCAATAAATGCGTGGGTTTTAAAAATTTTTATAAAATTTTCATACAGTATATTGGCCAAGTGCTCAATACAAACTCAAACACACATATATTAAATTTATAAATTAAATATTTAAATAACACCAAAATGCACGTGCAGATGGCCACAGTTAAACACCAATCTTAATGTCTCAACATATATTTTTTTATTCCGTCCATATAATCTCCAAACCGGAAAGAAAATAATAAAAAATTCAAAAACACGCACAAATACTTATACCTACATACATATTTATATATATATTTTTTTTTCCAAGCAATCCAGTCGTGAAAAAAAAAGGAAAAGAAAAAAAAATCATAAACCTGCCACTGATCTGAATAATTTCTCTCTCTTATTTTTAATGTTTTTAATTTTTTTTATATTTTATTTTGGCAATGCAAATTGAAAATTATTTTAAGTAAAAATGAAGAAAAAAAAATATATATATATACATGATAAGTGTGTGTTAAGAAATCGTCTGGATTGTAAAAATGAAAAAGCCCATGTGGTTTGGATCACGACTTCAACAAATATAGTCAAACTTGACAAGATGCTTTTTGAATTATCTAATGGACATTGAAAAATGACTTAAAAACTTGCGTGTCAAATGGCCCAGCCAAATATTTCGCACTTGGATATTAAAAAAAACATAAATAAATAAATAAAAATAATAAAAAACTTGGCAAATGTTGCGTTGTGTATTAAAATAGTAAAAATTGATTTTTTTTTAATTTTAATAATTTCAATTATATTAACAGTTAAATATTATTGTTTTATTTATTCTATTTAATCGCTCCTTTTTCGGGTAAACTGAAGAATAACCGGAAGTATGCACGTCCGGATTGGCGCAGGTGAGAATTTCCGGTATCACTTACTGTGCATGATACATTTATTACACGACGAGATGAGAGCAATGCGCGCGCGTCAATTTATTTAAATAAAAAATATATATAATGATAATTTTTTTTTTTTTTATAACAGTACGGCAGGCAAATAATTTTTATATTTAGCCAACAGCCAAATAGCGAAAGACTATAGCTCTGGATGATTTTTGTTTTTTGCTATGTTGGAAAATTTTTGTGTCGAATAGTTTTGTATATATTTCATTTGGTAATGCGTAGGCATTACTATTTTACCACTGAATGAATGAAAATTTCTTGCTTTGACGTAGTTGGGTCCAACGGGCAAATATCAACTTTATCTCCTCGTGTTTTTGCAAGTATTTAATGACGTAATTTTCGAGACATAATGTAAAAAAAAAAAAAAAAAAAAAAAAAAAAAAAAAAAAAGAAAAAAAAAAAAAAAAAAAAAAAAAAAAAAAAAAAAAAAAAAAAAAAAAAAAAAAACATATTGATCATGTCGTTTTATTTTCAAACTGTCACAACTTTTTTTTTTTATTTTTTATTTTTTATTATAAATAAATGCTTTTTTTAAATAAATATTTTACGTACAAGTTAAATGTTTCTTTTTTTATCTCGTTTTTCAATTCATTTTATATTTATTTGGTTTCTAATAATTTATTTGTTTTCTAGTAATTTTTATAAATTTATACAAACATTTAAAATTTGAAAAAAAAAAAAAAAAAGAATTCTACGTTTTAGTGAATATTTATATTTTTATATTTCCAATCAATGAAAATTTTAAATAAATCAAAAATATAGTTTATGATCAGTACTTGACTAACACAGATTTTCTTTAGTGCATGCCTTCGGCTAAGTATAGCTACGTTTTGTTTCTATGGAAAGGTTTCGTATGTTAATGCTAAAACGTTTGAAACGTTGAGTGTTGGTCGATGTGAACGGGGGCCAAATAAATTTCTTAAAATTAATTTTTTAAATATTTTTGCTTATTATTTAAATTCAGTTTGCAAACTCACAAAAGTTTAATTTTCCCAGCAACAATATTTGCATAATATTATATATTTTTCTTGTAACAATTTTGAATGATGACAGTGGTGAATTAAAACAGTCTGATTTGGTGGATTGAATAAACAAAAAAAAGAAAAAAAATAGTAGTATATTTATTTTCATATGATCTAATCAAAAGAATATTTATTTCTATTAAATTTTACTTTGAAAAATGAGTTTGAAACGAACATGGAGTCTACCAGAGCGTAGCTCAGAAGACAGTAGAGAAGAGTTATTATCATTGGTAATTAATTTATAAAAAATTAATATTCATTTTTTAATTTTAAAAACAAAATAAATCACAGTAATTCCAATAATTCAGTCATATTTAAATGACAGTTGTCTCTGTCATTATATGAGTCGTTAAAACTCATTCCATAATTCATTACATGATTTTTCATAATTTAATTTCGTTTAAAAATTTATAAAAGCAACAAAACAATACAAAATACAATCTTTTTTATAAATTTTAAAGATAATTCAATATCATTGTTTTTGAGACTTATGTAATTATTACTTCAGTTGGAAAATAAGGGCAAATTAATATCATTAAAATATAATTATGTTCAATCGAAATATATGTATGTCTCATTGTCACGTGCTGAAGTTATATGACTGATTGTTTTATCAACCCTTTGTCATATAATAACCACGTTAATCACGTGTAATCATTGACCAACCTGTACGTTTTATGATAATATTATCACAATATTATTGTTCTTCATTGAAGCCACATCTATCCTCAAACAATCTCTTGAATATTGTTTTAAAATTTTCATTGTTAATTTATATAAATAATTTATTAAAAATGCCTTTTTACGGGACACGAGTTCTTAAACGTGTGATGTCTTCAATACTTCCATTGACTGGATCAACTTCAAAAAATTTATACAATCCAAAACGTCGTACAAGCGATGTTGAAAGAATTAATAACAAAAAATTTATTGATCTGATTGATCCAATGTTGATCTGCACAGTGAGCGAAACGACTTTATTAACAGTTATGTGTCTTAATATTGTGATATTATATTTATAACTCTTTTTTTTCCTTCAATTTTTCAACAAAAAAATATACATATCTTGCGGTTAATCCATTTAAATTTTGTTGTTATTAATATATTACTATTTCGTTAAGACAAATTTATTTTTAATCAGTTTTTAATTGATTTTTTTTTTTATATTTATTGTTTTTCTTAGGATACAAGGACACATGTGGTTGTTGAACTGTATGATACTGAAAAATCATATGTTGAGGCCCTGCAGATACTAGTCAATGTGAGTTAAATATTATTTATTCCTCAGGGTAAAAAATAAAGTAGAAAAAAATATATTAAAATCATGTTTACTCGGTTAATATGTAATCAAGTTACCTGGAATTACCGTTATGGTAAAGTAATCTGGGCTTTACCTTGTTAGCCATCATCACTTGTGTATTATTTTTCATGTTCAGTCACCAGCTCACATAACACACATATATTTATTATTTTTTTTTATTTTTCTATTAGTTTTTACAAACAACCGGCGAACAAATCGCCTCAAGGGCTGACTCAATTCATGGCTATACTCCTTTTTTACATACTTTTAAATCATTAATTTGTTTCTTTTTATTTTTAAGTTGTAAAATTATTTATTTTATATTTTTAATTGTATAGATTTTTTTTTAGCTTTTATTATTTTAAAATTTATTTTCATTTTGACTAGACGCATGTTTTTGTGGTAGATAGATAATTTTTTTCATCCACTGCGTCATCATTTTGTCGCGACAATATTCTAAAAATCGCCAGGCTCAATTTAAGACATCCAATAAATAAATCCCAGAAATATATATATTTTTTTTTATTTTGCTCTGTTTTATATATTTTTATTTTACTTTTTTTTTCGAGCCGCATTCTTATGTTGAGGGTCTTGTGTCCAATTCATTGCCAGATTCGTTGATTTACGTAGTAAATTTGTTTATACAACTTTTTTTTTTTTTATTTAAAAATTGTTTTATTTTTTAAAAATTATGATAAATCAATTTATTTGGTTTAATCTTTTAATGACACACTAGAAACTACTGTGACATAAATCAGAAAAAAAAAAAAAGCTCACAGAATACATGAGCTAATGAAATTATAAAAAAAAAATATAATTAAATTGGTCGTACAAATACAATCACGTAAGTTTAAAATATTGACAAATTAAATTTTCATTTTAGAAATATTTACATACATTAAAAAGTTCAGAGAATGTTGGACTCGTTGATGCAGCAACAGTTGATGAAATTTTCTACCAGGTATAAAATTTAATAAAATTTTAATTGTTTAATGGAATTTTTTATCGACAACTGATGAATTTCATTTGGGTATATTTAGGTTCCGTCAATTCTCAGTCATCATGAGGTATTTCTTGAAGAGCTAAGAAAACGTTTAGAAACATGGGAACTTCATCAAACAATTGGTGATGTTTTCCTCGACGTGGTAATAATATTTGCAATTTCATTTTAATAATAAAACTATTTCTAATATTTTTTTCTATTAATGAGAAATTAAATATTTATATTTTACGATTAATTTAGTTTACAAAACCAGTTGTTCTTGAGGCATATACATTATTTCTTGATAATTGGAAAACAGCTAAAAAATCAATAAAAACAACATGTCAAACAAAACCAGCATTTGCTAGATTTCTTGAAACAATGGAACGTGAACACAAAGGAAAACTTGGACTCGATCAATTACTAATAAAACCAGTACAAAAAATTCCACGTTATGAATTACTCATTCAAAGATTGCTAAAACATACTGATAAAACACATCCAGATCATGAGCTATTAACAGCTGCACAAAAAGAAGTACATGAACTTGTTGTTAAAATTAATTGTACTGAGAGAGAATCACTTGAATGGGAACAACAACAAACTACATTAAAAGAAGTACAGTCACTTGTTGAGGGTCTTGCTGGTATTGTTACAAATGATAGGTGTGTAGATAATCTCATTGCTATTTAATATATAATTTTGACAATCAAAATTCATATTAAATTTAAAAAATGATAATGTTATTTGTTTAATTTAATTTTCTAGAGCTTTTGTGAGACATGATCTTGTCACAATTGCTTCGAATCAGGGCACACGAAAAGAGAGGGCTCTCTTTCTTTTCTCTGATCTTCTTGTCATAACAAGTATTAAACGTAGAAGTGGCACGATAAGAAAACCATCAACGTATGTTATTTAAATAAATTTAAATTATATAAAGGAATTTTTAAATGATAAAATCTTAATTTTTTTTTATCAGGAGCTCTTGTCCAAATAGTTTGGTTGGTCTTCTTGAAGCAAACAAGTACAAACTTCTCATGAGAATACCTCTAGATGATCTTGAAGTTATGAAAGGTTGACATAAGCTTTTAATTATATTTATTTTGAATTTTTTTCTTCGAAACCTTTATGTATTATGTAAATTTTTAAATTGAATGTATAATTTAATTTTGAATGTTTTTTATTTTTTTTTTTTTTATTTATTTTATTTCTTTAAAACAGCCAAAGATGAAAATTTAAGAAGAATGGCACGTGAAGTTGATTATTTAAGAGAAGATTGTTCAACACTTGGCCAACTTCAAGAACTTGCTGGTACATTGCATGGAACAAAACATCAACTTGAAGATCTTATTAAGGAATTATTGGCACAAACACAACGTCAATTGGCTGAAAGAAACGCAGCAAATTCACAGCTTGCATGTTTAGAATTAACATTAAACACTCAGTATGTTGTTTGTCTGTTTGTTTGTTTATTCATTTTTAATAATTTTATTTATATAAATTTATTTGAAAAATAAAATAATAATGAACCATTATATTTATAATTTCAGATCTGGAATTGAAAATATCTCAGTTATGTTTACAAAACCTGACAAACGTGCAAGTTGGGAAGAAAGTTTTAATGATGCTAAACAAAAGTTGGCATTATCAGCTGATAGAAGACCAAGTCCTGAGTATTTAGGTCCATTACCCATACGTAAAACAAGAGCTGGTTTACAATTTACATGTGCAGCACCAACATTAACAAATGGTCAAGGTTCACGTGATGTTTGGGTTTGTAACAGTGATGGATATGTTGGTCAAGTTTGTGTATTAAGTTTAACACCAGAACCAGCACAAGTTACATCATGCAATGGTGTTTGTAATGCAAGAATTTTATGTGTTGCGGCAGTTCCTGTATCTCCATCATGGTAATAATTTTGATAATTATAATTACTATTGTTCTATGCATTTTATTTATAGCTCTAATGATCTATCATTGTTGTTTTTTATTAGTTCAAATATATCTGCAACAAATAATAATAACGCATTTACTGTTAGTAAAAGTGGTATCAGTATTTCAGTTCAAGATACTGATGAAAATTCTGGAAACATTCAGTTGGACAGGTAATATAATATAGAACAATGATAATTTTGTAGAAAACAAAAAATATATTTTTCATGTTATATATATGTTGTTTTTAGTAGCTCAAGTTCTGATGATTCAGATTCTGATGACATTCCTTGTACTGATACAGCCGGTGTTTCATTGTGCAGTGATTTATCAAATGTAGATGGCACAATTGAAGAAGATATCAATCAACCAACAATGTGGCTGGGTACAGAAGATGGTTGTATTCATGTTTATAATTGCAATGATAATATAAGAATTAAAAAAAATAAAGTTAAAATACAACATGGTAGCAGTGTTAATTCAATCATGTGAGTGTTTTAATATTAAATAACTAAATTAATAATAATTTAAAAAAATAAAAAGATTTTAATAGAATTTATTTCATTAAAATATTTATTTCAGATATTTAGAGAGTAAAGTTTTTGTTTCATTGGCAAATGGTGATATTGTTGTTTACACACGAGACAATTGTGAGTCATAAAATGATTTAAAATTGTAGAAAAAAAATAAAACGTAATAAATTATATAATTAAATGGTTTGATATCTTTAAAGGTGGATGGAATACATTGGATCCGTCAATAATTTCAGTTGGTTCAAATGCAACACCAGTTACAAAAATGTTACCGATATCAGGAAAATTATGGTGCAGTTGTCATAACACGGTTAAAATATTAAATACAATGACACTTGAAATTGAACATACAATAAATGTCAGTGGTGGTGATAATGCTCGTCCAGTATCTTGTATGACAGCATCAGGTGGTCTTGGTGTTTGGGTATCATTACATAACAGTGCTGTATTAAAACTCTTTCATGTAAATACCTATGAGTGTCTGACTGAAATAAGTATTGCTCCTGCGGTGACAAAGATACTTGCCAGTGAGTAATCATCCCTTTTTTTTATAAACAAAAAAATGTGTATTGATTAAGAAAAAATATATTTTATCTAATTTGTCTATTTGAACATAATTATGATAATCTGTTGCAGGTTGTGATGATATAATACGTCAACATAAAGCAGCATGTCTTCGTGTAACCGCTCTTTTAGCATGCAACGATCTTTTGTGGATTGGTACAAGTGCTGGTGTTTTATTGACTGTTCCAGTTCCTCATATAAAACCATCAACTCAAAGGCTATCACAAGCACCACCAGTTACAGGTAAATTTTATTATTATTATACGATATTTATAACTAGTCAGCCGTATCTGGTTTCGCTTCTGTTGATATTTTTTTTTTTTTCTTACGAAATCCAAATATTAAAAATCCGAATACAAACAATTCGAAATACAATTAGTTAGAAATCTAAATAAATCGAAATACAAATAATTCGAAATACAAATATTTCGAAATGCAAATATTTTGAAATACACATTTTTCGAAATGCAAATAATTCGGTATGCAATTAAGTCGAAATTTAAATAATTAAAAATATAAAAAATTCGAAATACAAATAATACGAAATGCAATTAGTTAGAAATACAAAAAAATTCGAAATGCAATTCGTTCGAAATTCAAATAATTAGAAATCCAAATAATTCGAAATGCAAGGAATTCGATAACATAACAATTGATTTTATAGTTAATAACAATTAATGATTTATTCAATCATTTCTTGTTTTTATTATTATCAGGAATTCCTCATGGTCATACTGGTCATGTACGATTTCTAACTTGTGTAGAAATTCCATCAACATCAAAACCAGAACAACGACCAAAGCCAAATCGTTATACATTAAAAAATAATAAAACACAACAAACCGATGTTAATCGTACAAAATTATTGGTAATATCTGGTGGTGATGGTTATGAAGATTTTCGTCAAGCATCAGCTGAGCTTCAAGCTGGTCGTGAAGATTCAACGAATCATTTATTATTGTGGAAAGTATGATGTAATTATTGTGTATCTCGATAATGATACGGTGATCAAATGAATTTTGTATGACACATCAATTCGTTGATGAATCAGAATGATAACGTTGGGGATGTTGCTTCTTCGAAATCTTTCGGAAAATAGCAGGTGAAAGTTCAAGGGACATTGATGAACCAGGCATCAATGTGCATGCCACTGTATGATTTTTAATTTTTAAATAATTTATGGCAAGATGAAAAAATCAATGCCAAGATTGTTTTTATTTTCTATAAATTTTTTTCTTTTTGTAAGAGTCACGTTTGTTTGGAGACAAAAAAATTCACAGTAAGTATTTACAGAAAATATACAGTATAAATTTCATAAACGATAGAAAAAAAATATGATTATTTTTTTTTTTTGTTTCGTAATTGGTGTTTGAGATAAATTATCATTTAAAATAATAAAAATTTTTTTTATTCAATTACGTTATATGATGATGTATGTATGTGTTCGAAATTGGTCTATAAATCATGTCCAATAAAAAGAGTCAATTGATAAAAAAAACAATTATTTTTATTATCAATTAGTAAAATAAATTCAACTTTCATTAAATTTCGTAAGTAATAAAAAAAAAAACAAATAAATTTCGATAATATTAAAAGTTGAGATTATTTTTCATGCAAAAGTTGATGAAAATAAGTTAAATTCAGACTCTAAATAGATCATCTTTTGAAACTTATCTAATGTAAAAAAGAAAAGCTACAGTTTAAAACTTTTAAGTAAAAGGATAGTTTGAAATTAATAACTAATAACTAATTTCGAAATAGCTAGCTATTATTTTTCAGCACACAAATATAGATATATTTATTATATTATATAATTTTATATATATTAAAATTGTTATTTACAATTAGTATATTTAATGAAAATATTTCTTAATGATTATTACAAATAAAACACTACATACAACTTGAATTATATTATTAAATTAAATAATTATAAACAAAAAAACAAAGTATTATTGATCATATTATTTAGTTAAACACACTATGATGATTATTATTTTCTCCTTGACTAGATAAACATATTATTTTTCACAAGAATATATGATCAGCTTTACCCTCTACATAAATCCTTATAGAAATTTTAATTTTATAAATATTTAAATTATCAATAAATATCTACTTTATAATTACAAATTATTTCTTTTTTTTCACAATTATTGTTGGAATAAAAAATGACTTCTTTACATAAATTGTAATTATGAAAAAATAAATGTACATCTTTATCAGTCATATAAAAAATTAAAATATATTAATATAAAATGCAATGATTTATAAAATAAATATATTACAGGCATGTATTTTTATATTTATCTTTCCATTTTTGGTAAATCATTTGCTTTGGTGAATTTCACAAAACCATTAGTGTATGTGTTTCAGTTGATTCACTGAGTAGACTTGATGGTATTTCAGTGACTGGAGTTGGTGGATCACCACCGCTACTCATATGATGATCAGATGTACCTTGAAAATAAATAATTTACACGACCATACATTTAAATAAATAGATAAATTAAAATATGTCATCGTCTTACCATTGAATGAACTTGCAGGACTATTAGCAGAACGACAAAATCTACAAATTGGTTTTAATAATGGCATTGTTTGTCTTCTGAATAAAACATAAAAATATGGATCCAATGTAAAGTGAATACATAAAAATATATCAGCAACTATTTGAAATATTATTATTCCTTTTTTAGTAACAATAGCGCTTGTTGGTAATCCCATATTATACTGTGCAAGTGGAATTGATATCTGTGAAAAAAATTATAAGAAAGTATTTAAAAAAATATATAAAATTCATGGCATGTAACTTTTTTTTTCAATTTTTTTTTTCGTTCAATTTTATATACATCCGGTTGAATTTTCAATGGTACATAATTATTGTCATCATTTATTTATAATCAAGTATTATAAACACGTGGCAATAATAATTTAAATATAATTTTAAATCTTGTTTGCAAATTACAAATAAGAGTGTATATTATTTTAAACGTATAAATATATGACAAAAGCATTAAAATACATTTTGCGAATTTAAATAAAATCATCGTAGACTTGCTAATCATTAAATGAAATAATTGAATTAATAATAATAAATATATTTATACAATTTACCATTTGTGGCATCCAACAAATGACAAATGAAAATGACAATACTGTCATGAGTTTAGCAAATGCACGTTCTTCAACAGTTGATCCAACTTGTGATGAATCATCAACCAATGATGATAGCTGATGTATTCTTTGTGGTGGTGACTTTGTTGATGATCTTGATACACGACGAAGAGAATCATTTCGTCTACCAAGAGCACGAAGTGCATTTGATACAGCCAAATTACAAAATACAATTGATACACATAGTAATGTACCTAAAATTATTAAATCATAATTTATTATTTGTTTATATCAATTAAATAATAATAAATATAAAATGAATTACCAAATGAAAACCAGACATAAGCATAAGCAATATCTTCGCTTTCAGTTGCTTCACGATATCTTTTGCATTTACCAGCTTCATAGTAAATACCAAAGCCAAATAGTGGTAATATTGTTAGGGTCAATGCTGTCAACCATAATCCAACCATACAACGAACAATAACCGGATATGTTACACGCTGAAATAATTGTAATTGTTCATTTAATTTATTTTACATAATTATAGATGACCTTGGAGATTTCAAGGATTCATTTTGTTGGGACTATCTTGATACTTGGGGTCATGAAATACGAGGGTAAACTTTTGATATAATTTGAAATGATGAAATTAAAACAGACAAGGGTTTATCAAGATAATACCACCTGCCCCGACATTTATTATCACACAATACACAATTTTTATTTCTTATTCATTTTATATTATCATTTGTATTGTTTTTCAAAGATTTTTTTATGTTTTATCAAATGTAAAATTATTTTTCATCAATCTTACATAGCATTTTTTTTTTTATTAATTTTTATAATGGAAATTAAAGAATTTAATTTAAAATATTTGAAGCAATTTTCTAGCTTGATTGGTTTTTTTTTCTTGTTTCTTTTCATTTTTTTTTATTTAATTCAATTGAATTTACGTGTGTGCTTTCATTTTCATTAGTTAATTTTGAATCAAATGAAAATTGCAATTTTATTCTGTAGCTAAAATTAGGTGGATTGTTGATAATGAATTAACATTTGCAGAATCATGTTGGAAAAAAAAAAATATGTATCTGTTAAAGTGGAGAAAATTAGGAATCAAGAATTGAAATAATTTTCAATCAATTTTTCTACAAATATAATTTTATATTTATGTTCATCTTTTGCGTCATGCAGTGAGACATCATTTTTAATTTGATATATTATCCACTTCGCATTGCAATAAAATAAAAATAAATTTATATAAATCACCTTGGAAAATATGATAGTAATATTACTCTCAATTATTTAACGTTAGAGATTGATGTATTATTTTTTTCCAAATAATAAAATACTCATACAACTGTTGTTAAATAGATTTAACAAATTTTTTTTGCTTATCTTTGATGCTTTGACACTTGTTGTTTTTTTTCCCTGTCATTTCTCTCGAATTGTATTTTTAGTTTGTACATTGGGACCTCTTAGTATTGATCTTGTTCACCACTTAATATTTTTTTTTCTGTTTGAAGGATATTTATATAAACAGCGTTGTAATTTATTAAAAACAATATTACATGTGGTTATACTAGATGGGGTTGATAAGTTAACACACTCAATTTAAGATATTAAAAAAATATTTTAACAACTAATCTATACAACCTTAGGGTGTCTCTTATCAATAACAATCGTTTGATAATTTTTTTTATTAAATTGTATATAATTTTTTTATGTTCAATCCAAGGAAATTAAATTAATTCAATTTCTAACTGCGTCATCATTTTTCTTTTTTATTTATTTAAGATTCATTAAATATTAATTAATGTGTTTTCTTTTTTCGTTCGTTTAAATTAATCGTTATTTTGGTGATTATTAATTTTTTTATTTCTTTCAGTTTCATGTGTGTCACTGTTGAATTAAATATTTTTATTAAAAATGAAATATGAAGTTTACTTTGGCATATATTTTCTATTTAAAATTTCATTGATAATTTTACAGATGTTAATATTAACGCGCTAGAAATTTTATTTCCACTAAACATGTCACGCGTTGAACAGTCAAATGAACACACAAATAATAATTTTAAAAAAATATATTTAAAAAAAGCAAATATTAAATTCGGACATTAGGTGCCGTCATTTTAAATTTCAGTAATAACTTTAATATATTTAAAGATATCTCCAATACCTTTAAGAATAACTTTAATATCTTTAAAGACCTATCTATTATACCTTTAAAAGCTTTAATATTTTTAAAGACCTATCTCTAAAACCTTTAAGGATATCTTTAATACCTTTGAGGATATCTTAAATACCTTTAAGAATAACTTCAATATCACCTTTAATATCTTTGATCCCTTTAATAACTTTAATAGTTCCCTTTAAACTCTTTCTACTTTAATCACCCCCATACAATGGTTCACACAGTCCCTTTAATTCAGACGATTTATTTATTAAAGTAAATTAAGTTGTTTAAAGCATCCCTTGAATGCTGTAACATTAAAGAGTTGGATGTTCTGGGGTGTCCGTAGCTGGCGGCCACTACCAGAACATAATATGATCATTTGAATTGTTATATATAGTAACCGTAGATCGTTATGACCACATGCGAGAAGTTAGTTTTATAGCAAACAGCTATAAAAAAATTTATATATAAAAATAATAATAAATCATCATTACACGAGTGAAAATAATGCAATTAAATGTAAAAAAAAAAATAAAAATAGTGCACTTTATTACAAGGGCATTATAGAGTTACATTATAATTGATTCAAATGAAATCTGTTATTTTATTTCGTTTGATTGCGCAATTTCACTTATTTCGATTGTATTTTTTGGCAATGTCAACGTGACCACGATCATTTATCAGCGACACGTTATAACGATTTTATACCTCCACGAATAGGTCAGTGTTATTTTTAATTTTTTTACTAAGATAATTTTCGTTTTATTTTTTTAATACTGAGTGTTTTATATTTGACATATGTGAGCTTCAACATGACTGAATGATTGAATAATTTTTATAAATAAAAATTATCTAAATTTTTTATTAAAATTAAAATAAAACATATTATATTTTGTCATTGAGAATTTTTTTCCAGCATATCGAGATATCGGTCAACTTGAGTATCATAATGACCTCTCAACTTGAATGATAAATATATTTGAAAAAAAAAAAACTTTTTGTTTACAAGATGAAGGAAAAAATAAAGAATTTTTTTATCTTTTAAACGCTTATACTTTTGTATGTTATTCTTGAATTCATGAATTAAAATGACACATGAAAGCGAATAAATATTAAACTGCAAGTCGAAAAAATTTGCAAATAAGATTTTTTATATTTATTTATTCCAAAAGCAACAATGAATGTCTGATGTGGTTGACCTGTTTTTTCCTCTTATTTTCCATGCACCTTTTTTGTTTTTATAATTTTCAAGAAAACCCCGGATAAAATAATACACAAGTACTAATAAGACAAGCAATACGTATGAGTAGGCGATACTAATAAATTTGTCATAAATACCTTTTGATAAACAAAAGGTCTTGTTAAAGCAAGCCATCTTTCAACAGCCATAACAATTGCAACACATCCACTGAATAGTCCAAACAACCTCCAGACAATTCTCAATGAACATGTCGTTCTTGTTCCACTCCATCCACCGTAAATTGTACCGTACATTTGTACAAGCATGCCAAGAAGTGCCACCAGGTCATTGATAGCCAAGCAACGTAGCATCAATAAATGTTTTCGATTTCTTCTCTATAAAAAAGAATAAATAAAACAAAATGAAAATATATATCTGACCAGCAATATTTGAAGTTCAAAAAAAAAGTATAAAAAAAAATTCAGAGATCCATTGTCTATAGAAATAATTGGACTTTATTTGATAAATTTAATTTACCTTGTCTCGGAAAAAAAGTATCAATAAAGCAGATATATTTCCAATAACACCACAAATATAAACTAATGTTAAAATAATTTGTGATGCAAGTGTAATATGACGTCTGGGTGCTGTAATGATATTGGTGATCATTGTTGTTGATTCCATATCGAAAATTGACCAAGTTGTTTCATTTGACTCCATTTTAATTGATTTTTTTGTTATCTTTATATTAATTTTTATTTTTAATTCATTCAAGTTTAATTTATTTCATTTATTTTCATATCAATTTGTATATGGAGTACAATTTCCTTTCGCCTTTTTTAATTTTTTATTTTTAGGACTTGACCTTTATGATTTTTCTTTCTCGAAAAATCTACACATATGCTGTTTCTTTATCACTTTTATCCTCATTTTTTTTGATTGATATCATATTTTTAGGTTTATGTATATACCTCTGACTTTTTTACCCCGGATATTATAGATGATCGTTGAAAAAATAAGTGAGGGTGCTCATGGAAGTTGAGGAAATGCCATTCAAGATAAATTGCTCGAAAATAAATAAGGTGAGTTCAAATTCACTGTGACCCTCCAATTTTATTCGAAAAACTTTATTACTACTATTTTTTTTTTTCATTCTATATATACTTGTATATATGTTTCTCACTTTTTTTACCCTCAAATAAAAATAAATTAATTAAATTTATTTTTTTCTTTAAAAAAAGTGTTCAAACTATTTCACTGGTTTTTTTTTACACACATATGTTTTATCATCAGGTTCATTTATTATTTCTTACTTCGTTTGATTAAAATGCGAAATGACATCTCACCTCCAACCCAACACGAGAACTGATTCACTAAACAGAATTTACCTATTGTTTTTCATTTATTTTAAGATTTTTTTTTCCACATAACTAGTTTTAATTTATAATTAATTCGAATTTCTCAAGATTTTAAATACCTTGGATTTATCAAAGACCGAGTCAAGGATAATAATTATCATATTAATTCGTCGAACTTTCAAGGAAAAATTTAATTACTTGATTGTTTTAATTTTCATTGAATCTCTAATTTTTTGGCAGAGAAATAATAATTAAAATATTTATAATTGAAGTGAATTACAGTAGTGATTGCAAGTGAATATTTTTTTTTTTCGCAACTCTCGTTGATGAATCTATGAACGCAGTTGCCGCCTCACTAATCAAATCCACGCGGTTCTAGTGACTTTTGTTTACCATCGATATCATGTAAGTTTTTTTTGTTGCGCATGTATACATTTTATAAAATGACGCACGAACATATGTGAATATTGTTTCTTCTTTTTGCCTGTTGAATAAAGGATAGTAATATATATTGAAAATATAAAAAAATTGAATATATATTGAAAAATAAAATTGGAAATATTAATGTATAGCTAAATAAGGGATGAAAAATATTTATAACAGATCACACATTTTGAATACAGGTTTTTTTTTATTTTGTTTCCATGTAAAATTAAATATTTTAATAAACAAATCTAAGATAAACAATTGACAGTTGGTCATATGTTGAAGTTCCGATTATATAGAACTACGTGGGACACTCTTTGGGAAGAATTTTTAAAAATGTTGGAATTTTTTTTATTCCATCCGTAAAAATAATTTTAGAAGAGTGGTCCACGAAATTGCCTATGCCATTGGATAGACCTCCGAATACCCTGGAATACCCTTCAAACGTAGGCCACAACTTTTTTGATATCCTAATTATTTAACGTTTATAGAGCATTCAAAGGGGTCTACAATGAAAAAAGCAAAATAGTGACCTGATTAATTTAAAAATTTATAACATTTTCAGAAATTATTCCCAATGATTGGTGCACGTAGTTGTTTATCTCCTAAAAATCCTCTTCAATTGCTCTATATAAACATAGGCCACAACTTTCTGGATATCAACCCCTCTATTCTATGTTTTTTGAGAAATTTCAAAAAGACCACTACGTTGCGGACAAAATAAATATATATAGTTAGAAAACAACTGTAGCATCTTCAGCTGAAATAAACGTTTATATATATAAATTCTAAAAATAACTACTCAATACTTTTTTAACTTGCCTCAACATAATTTTTACTCACATAACAAGCCAAGCAGTCTAACTGTACTCTGGAAAAAGTTTATCTCATTTATTTCATTTATTCTATTGTTTAAATAATTCTGGTAACTATTTCATTTATAATTCAATAATTATGTAATAATTAACAAATATAATTCTGTGAATAAAAAAATGATAAATGTTTAAATGTGATTTATATTTAAAACGAAAATAAATAAATAATACAAATTGTTCGTTACTTATTGTGATTAATTTTAACACGCAAAATAATTGTTTTCTTATTTTCAATTAGTTTAAGAGTGTCTATGAGTTTTTATGTTATATTTTTAAGTTAATAATATAACATTTTATCTATTTGTGTAAATTTTTCATTAAAAAAAATTTCTATTTTTATCGTGATGAAGAGTCAACTCTCTTAACTCCATTAGCCCTGAAAATATCTGAATTCAGCAGCTTGTTGAATTCAATAACATTTGTCAATCAAAATAATTTTTCAATTAAATATTAACAATTAATTGTTTATTTAAAATATTTCGAATATCGTCAATGTATACATGTACATATAGCTATGCTGATATTTTGTCTTAGTGTAAGTGACCTAACCTCTTGTCGAGCCAATCCCTGTTATATGTTTTTATTGTTGCTATTTTTTAATATCATTTTTTTACATATCAAAGTGGAAAAGCGTTTCTCGTGTTCAACTGACACTAATTTTCAATTATTTTATGATTAACTTGAAAATAGCTTTGTCAAATATTGTCCAATAACTTTTAATAATCTAAAAAAATAAAAAGAAAGGTAATAATCAATTGAAAATAACTATTTAAATGCCTGGATGTATTGAAATCAATAAATACATTCATTTGGTTATGTTGTCTAGTGCTGTTATTATTTATGTTTATATATTTAATTGTTTCTCTTTTAGAAAAAATGGATTTAGAAAATGAGAAAAATGGTATTGTAAATACAAATGCAGAGATGAGAATTGACCCTCCAATTAATAAAGAAGAAGTAAGACTAGTTGATTTAAATTAAAAACATTCCTAATTGTTAAAATGTAATATTTATATTTTTTATTAATTTAATAGTCGGCTGTAACTGGGAAAGGTAGAAGACTTTCAAAATCAAAAAAAAAAGATTCAGCTTTTCTTCATGGCAGTGATATTGCAGTGATCATGAAATCATCACAAACAACAGAACAAAAATTAGCAACAATATGTGAAAAATATACTGAACAATTACATGCTAATCGTAAATTATTAACAACCATTAAAACAACAGAGAGTAAAGTCACTAAATTGGAAGCAGAAATTGAACAAAGTCAACAACTTCGTTTAAAAGCTGTTCTTGCAAGATCAAGATTAGAAAATTTATGTCGCGAATTACAAAAATTAAATAAATCACAACAAGAAGAAATTAATTTAAAATTACGTCTTGAAGAAGAAAAAAGAAAAGAAATATCAGCAACATTTCAAAGTGCATTTACTGAAATGAACACGTTGACAACTAAAAATGCTGAAAAAAATAAAAAAATGAGAGAAGAAAATTCACAAATGAAAGAAAAAATTAAATCAGTTCGTGAAAGAATTGAATTAAGTGAAAAACAATTCGACACAGTACGTCAGCAAGCTCAATTAGAAGTGCAATTAGCTGAAGCTAAAACAGCTAAACTCAAAATGGAAATGACAGCTGAAAAAGAATGTTTGTTGAAGGAAAAACAACAATTACTATTGGTAATAAAAATTATATAAATATTTTGATTTAACTCGGAAGTACATTAATTTTATTGATTAATTTGTTTTATTTACAGAAATTAACAGAGTACCAGGTTAAAATTCAAGACTTGAGTGCAACTGAAGTTGCCCTGAGAAGCCAAATAAGCATGTACACTGAAAAATATGATGATTTCCAAAATGCTTTGACTAAAAGTAACAAGGTGTTCAGTGGATTCAATGAAGAAATGGCTAAAGTAAGTAATCAAAATTTATCATACAATGTTTATTATATATGTATAATGTTTATTTTATATTTTATGAATTTTTTTTAGATGTCAAAGAAGATTCTGACATTAGAAAAGGAAACGAGCCAATGGAAACAACGATGGGAAAAAAGTAATGGAGCATTATTTAATATGGCTGCTGATAAACAATCAAAAGATGCTGAATTAGAAAAATTAAATCGTAAAGTAACAACCCTTGATGAACTTTGTAAAGCATTTCAACGTGAAAGAGTTGAACTTTTAGCCCAAGTTCGTGAATTAAAAAATAAAAACAACGATACTGTTAATACCAAAGTTATTGATCCAGTTGA
Source organism: Aphidius colemani (assembly GCA_030523065.1). Classification (NCBI taxonomy): domain Eukaryota; kingdom Metazoa; phylum Arthropoda; class Insecta; order Hymenoptera; family Braconidae; genus Aphidius; species Aphidius colemani. The sequence continues at coordinate 42,814 of JAPYYR010000050.1, read as the reverse complement.
TGCAATCAATGTGGATGTATTACCTAAAAATTGTGAAAATATTAATGGTGATTTGTTGGGATCAGAAAAATTACATGTTGAAGTAATATCTGATAATAAGACTGATGATTCAACCAAAGTTGAAGAAGCTAGTGCAAAAGTTGATGATAATACTGAAGCAGTTGATGTGAAAATTGAAAATAATACCTCTGTATTGTCGTCTGAATTACAGAGTAATGAAAACACAATTGAAACAGTAAATTCAAAAGACGTTGAAGAAAAGCAACAAGTATTGGTTGTACCAAGTGCTGAAGTAATTGAAGATACAAATACAGTCGTTAAAATTGATGAAAATGTTGAATTGAAAAATAAAATAAATGATAGTAGTATTGAGTCAGTTAAAGATGATGAAGAGTCAGAGTGTTCTAGCTTTGAAGTCATAGACAAGACAGCATTAGATGCTGATATGTCTACCAGTCCGGTTGATGAGCCTGAACAGGTTGATACTGCTCCAGCAAGTGCATCAGTTGAAACAATTAAAGATGATAAAGTTCATGAGGTACATACAACTGTACAATCAGGTACACCAATTGATACAATTAAAAATGACAAAGTTGATGAAGTAAATACAACTGTGCAATCAGATACATCTGATAAAATTAAAAATGAGAAAATTAATGAAGTAATTACAACTGTACAATCAGATACAATTGATGCAAATAAAAATAAAAAAGTTGACGAAATAAAAACAGACAAACAAACAAATAAAAATAGCATTGAAAAAATTGTTGACAAAAAAGAAACAACACCAGATGACAATAAAAAAAATACAACTGAATGTCAACCAAAAAAATCAAAAGTAAAAAAATTAAAATCATTTTTTCGTTTTTAATTTAAAAAGGAAAAATGATAAAATTTAATTTTAATTTGAATTTTTATTTTCAGGATGGAAAACGTAAGAAGAAAAAATAATTGGATTACTACATAAAATAATTAATTTTTTTCTCATTTAAATATCATAATCAACAAAACATTAATTAGTGTATCATCTAGAATTGCCTAAAATAATTCTTATATAAATTCGTGAGAATGAATGAATTTGTTTTTGAGAGTTTAACGTGAACTGTTTTTCTTTTTGTCAGTAAATTTATATTTCATTTGTAATTTACAATTTACAAAATAAAAATACCTTTCCCTTTTCAATAAATAATTGAAATTTAAGATTAAAAATTTCTTTAAAAAAAAAACAACAAATTAAACGAAACATCTTTTATTTAATTATTTTTTATTGCATAAAAATGAGCAATAAAAAAAAACAACAGTAATACTACTGTTCAGGAACAATTGTCACAATAATATACATAAAAATTTAATTAATTTTACGTCCTCGGTTTGATTATTGAGTGGAACATTGCTGACTTTATAGAAAAAAAAAGATAATAAAATTGACAAATAAATTTTAAATTGAATTACCTGTTTTAATTATAGAATTAACATAAAAAATAGTAAAATTAAGTTAAATAATATTTGTATTTATAATTTTCAGTATCTATTGATACAATTTTTTATTATTTTTATTAATTGATTATAAAAACTAGATGAATATATGTGAGCACAGTACCGTTACAGTTTTTATGTGAGTGGGTCATCAGATACACAGTGCCTTAGTTGTACGTATTATATACCAACTCTACTTCTTGGCTTAGAGTGAACCTGGAGGGGCCTTCTTGGCTGAAAGTACCCTGTCGGTTATTTTATTTTACTGGGCAACAAGCAGCAGCATTTAACGATATTAGTGATCGAGAGAACAACTCACCTGTTACACGTACGCACAGGATATTATTGGATTTAACAGAAAATTATTTATACTTAATTTTAGTCCATTTATTTATTCGTTTGTTTACATATTTATTTATTTATTTCAGTTATCTAATTTATTAGCAAACAGTGGATAAAGTCAATTTATTATTGAATTAAAATTTATCAAAAGAAAAAGAGTTAATTGAAAAATTAAGAAGAAAAAGTGAACAGTCAATCATGAAGATTATTCCAATGTATTTGCTGCTAATGGTGATAGGTATGTTATTTTAATTAAATTATTAAATCACTGCATTGTAAATTTTTTAATTGGCAATGATTTAAGCTACCGTTTTTCTTTTTTACTTAGAATTCAATTTAAAATCAACCGTTAAGAATGTAATTGTATTATTTTTTTTTCTTTTTATTCGTGAACTAATTTTTATTTGTTGTCTTATTATTGTTCTGATGACATGAGATTTGGAAAATAAATATCTATTCATAGACAGTAGCTGTTTTTTTTATATACCGTAATTTTTTTATTCGTTTTATTTTGCATCTTTTATATATTTGTAAATTTTGTATTCTTTATAAGTGTCACAATTATTGAAAAATAATTTTATGTATTTACTTCTATTCTATGAATAAAATTGTATATTTTTTTTTCAATTTAATTATTTTTTTTTTTGTCAAAATGCCTCTATGTATAATGCAAATTTTTTATTAGTTTATTTTATATATATATTTAATTCTGTGCTATCATCTACCACCGACTTTTTGACTGATTTATAACTTAAAAACTAAATTCTCCATTGACTTCTATCAATCAATGAATTAACATTTTCAATTTCAAGCACAAAATAATTCACAAATTCAATTTTCATTCACATTATTTCATGCAACTGTCAATACTTCTAGATTATCAAATATAATATTGTAAATACAATGATATTTTATATCACTATATAGATTGTAATTATAAACTGAGGATTATTTTTATGTATAAAAAGTTTATAACTTACAAAGTCTAGACTTTCTCATTAGTATGTGTCAAAGAGAAAATTATTTCCATCAATGGAATGACCTTCAAACCGATTAGTTTATTTATTTTAAAAAATATATATTCAACATGAAATTATTGTCGATAAACAATGCCTGTAATCTATTCAAATAAATCAAGCGAAATAATAATGATTAACAAAAATTAGTGAAATAAAAACCTCGGTATTTGATGAGATATTTTTAGATTCTCATTGAACTAGAAAGTGGCAACCAATAAACTTGGATTATTGACGAGAAATTAAAACTGCGATCAACTAAAATAAAAAATATAATATAAAAAATAAAAATTGGGTCGAGGAGTATCGAAAGTAAATAGTTATAATAACTAATCACTTGGCAAACGATATAATGCTTTTGTAGAAATCATCTGAGTCAGTTTATAAAATAATAAAAATAACGAAATATCACTTGTAAAATATTGATCAATACAAATTCTCATTACGTTAATTCATTTAAGGAAAAAAAATTAATCATTTTATCGTGTTGAATGAAATGGAAAGGGCTATATTTAAAATGTATTAAACTAAAAAGAAAAAAAAAAAAACAAATCAAACGAATATATCGTGACGATAATGTTTTTTTTTCTTCACTTTTATTTGACAGATGATCTAGATATTAACATCTATATAATTTTAATGATAAAATAATAATTATACAAAAAAAATAGCTAAGAAAATATAAAATGACAACTAATTTTCTTGGAAATTTAAAAAAACCGTAACACTTTTATTTTTCAAATATGAATTTTTATTTTTTCGTTCATTGCACTTGTTAATGGAAAGTCAATATATGAAAGTACAATTTTACATATAAAAATCATTTAACAAGATGTATATCATCATACAAATAATATTTAATTTGCATATACTTTCTATTATTTTTATTTTTTGTCATACTTGTTAATAATCTTCTGGATGACTTGATAATACAATGAGCAACATTGCTAACGTTGTGCACAATTAATTGGCTTTTCATTAACCGTCACGTTTCGAAAGTAAGACAGTTAAATATACTAGTAAATATTTAAAAATTCTGAAAGTTATTTATTTTTAAAATTATCATTAAGATGCTGACAATGAAATTTATATTTTAAACAAAAAAAAATACATACAAGTGTCATCTTGAAGACACTTTCCTCAAGACTCTCAAGACCAAGAAAATATGATGCATCAATAAAATTCCAACAATTCATTGATGCCAACACGTGGGTATAAAAGAATAAAAACGACATTTAAAAATATTGTGTCAGCATCAAAAATTCTTGCGATTTGTCAAGTCGGGATGAAAGTAGTTTTGGAATGACCAACACTGGTCGGTTGGTGGGTCATCATCAATGCGTTTAGTCAAAGTAGGTCACTAGGCTGTGGCCCAATGGCACACCTCCAATCATATTATACATCATCGAAACTCGCTTATGTACCTTAAAACTCTTCACGGAAGTTCATTTATTAAATAAGAATTCATTCTTTAATCCCAAGGAAAATAAAGGTCAAATATTATTTTTATTTATCAAATTTTTACCTGTTATATATATTTTTTTTCCATCATTATATCAAGTCGTGATATTCATCAACAATATCATTGTAAATATATAAATTTTCTTCGTAAAACCATAATGAAATTAATGCATCTTTGGAAATGAAGGATAATTATTATCTTGATTTATATTGAATCCGTGATGAATCAAAAAAACCACAATGACCTGTAATAGCTGCGGGAGAACGATGAAATCACTTGGCTAACTGTTAAACAGGTGAAAAAAATAATATTTATATCAGTGTGTTGAAGCTCTTTTTGTATAAACATGATGATGCGTGTATTTACACCACTTTAATATAATAACTGACAGCTAAAATAATTCAATCTAAAATACGTCATTTGTACTTTCAAGCATATAATAAATATTAAATGTCTATTATTATATTTAGTTGTTAAATAAATGTATACAGATGTGCAACTTTCGATGAAAAAATGAAAATATATATATGATTTTTATTTGCTTTCACTCATTCATACCGTGAATTGTTATTACAATAATATTTTATGTTAAATTATCATTGAGCTATTCATATTTACGCGAGACTGAACAGAACATTATACGTACATTATATTAAAAATATCATTTCATTTTCATTCATAATAATAGTTGGGACAATTTGTTTTATTGTTAAATTCAATGATCATAGCACAGAGTTATGATATATAGATTTTTATTAATATTATAAATTGGATGATTGAATTTGAAGGTTTACAAGTAGATCGCAATGCTGCGATTTAATATTTTCTAGGATTTTCATGGCGGGAGACGATGAGCACATGTGTCCTGGAATCGGATTTTGGTTTCACAATTAATTGTGCCTTCAAAAAATCCGGCCTATTCAGAGTCAGAAATCTTGGGGGTGTCAAAGGTTACTTAGGCCTCGGTGAGTCTCCGATTTAAAATCAAAATTCGGCATTTAACATGAAAAACAACATCAACAAAATTATATTCGGAGATAATATCATAAATTAATGAATCATTTATAAAAGTGGGTTAATGATATAAGATTGACCTTGAAATTACTATTAATAATTGAAATAAGATTTATTTATTTATATTTTTTTACATTATTGCGTTGTAAATTTATTATTATTATTAAATTTATTGTAAAAATTATTGCAAATTTAACCTTTGAGTCAGTGACACTGTGCACTCATATTACGTTGATGAGTGAAATCAATATTGACTATTTTAAAACATAATTTATTCCTCAAAATAAATTGCAAAATTATCAATGACTTTTATTGATACACGCAATGTAATAATTAAAATGTTTATGTATATTTTTTATTTGACAATAAAATTGTCATAAGGATCAAAGACTTGCAAACACAATTATTAAATACATGTCGTGATATTTACATGATTTAAATATGCCATAGTTGTTCGAAAAAAAAATATATGAATAGAAAAAAATTGTACAGTTCATTGTCACACAAGTGGAACAAGTCAACGTAAAATAAATTATCCTTGTGACAGTGATTTTTTTTTTTTCTCTTTACAAAGCTTTACACTTACACAATTTTAACAGTTTACAGGTCATGTAAATATCTTTGCATTAACTACTTTCCTTAATATACATGAAAAAAATATTGTTAATAAAAATGGTGATTGGGTTATACTTGTATTAATTCTCATAATTAATTTCATTACGTCTGTCACGCAAAATGTAGTTTAAATCATTAAAAAATAAAATAAATTATTCATATTTTGACCTGAACCAACTGTTTCTGCTATTAAATCAATAATAATAATTAACAGAATAAATAGTATTAATAAAAAAAAATAAGAAGCTCAATTGAACTTGGTACTTTTGTCGTAATTTTTCATGTCACAGTTTTTTTTTTCTTGCACAATATTTATTAACTTTTATATATTGATTTTGTAAAATTAAATATAATTATTATTGATTTTTAAGACTTGGAAATTTTATTTACTTATTTATTACGTTGAATTGAAATTATTTTGATGATTTTTAGGATTTACGGTTGGTGATGAGCTTGGATTTCCACAATCACTTTCAAATTTAGAGTCAAGTAAACGAAGAAGTGTTCAAGCTGGAAATCAAAATTTCATTGGAAATGGAAATCAAAATTTCATTGGAATTGGAAATCCGGTAAAAAAAAAACAAATTAAAATTCAATTAAAATTTTCTATATTATAAATGTTTTTAATAACATTATAATCTTACATGAATTTCTTAATGTTTTAAAAAATTTATAAAACCATTATCTTACAATTTTTTATGAATATTTTTTTATATTTCGAAATTGACCTTTTGATATTTAAAATTTTTGATAATAAAAAAATTTTTTTATTTAAATACATTATTATTTTTTAAATATTTAAAAGTTAATCTTATTTATTTTTATTATTTGATTCGCACAATCCATCCAGGCATTTATCATTGAAAAACCTAGAAAAAAAAATAATAAAAAAAAAACACGTTTGCATGTATAAATTACAAGGCTGATCTACTTTCATTTTATAATAAAATAATATTTCCATAAAGCAATGAGATTTATCTCGTAATATTTATCCTTTAAATGGAATAAATTTTTTTCGGTAGATTCATGGACTCAAAGCGGTTGATACAATTAAAAATTAATTAATCAAAATTGATTATTATTGGGTTATTAGTTTGCTGATGTTCTATTAATAACATACATTTTGATTGTGTAACTTTTTTTTTTTGCAACATTTGATCAAAAGCTTGTATATTAGACTGATTATACAACATTTTCCTGAGATTTACAAAGCATGAATAATGAGAAATATTAAAAATTATTGTCCCCTCATTTCCACAAGAATAAAAAAATTATATATTTATCAATTGAAATAAAATGATTTTCAAAACTATATAGATTGAGAAATTCAAGTTGCAGGGTTTAAATTTATTTTTGCATCACACATGTAATTTTATTTATTCTGTAATTTTAAAACGCATTATTTATAGAGTCAAACAAATTTATAATATTTAAATTATTATGAAGAAATTATTTGTAGGAAATTTACTATACTCTGTTGCTTCTATTTATAAACTAATATATTTTTTTAATTTAAATTTTAGCCAGTTAAGAATCAAGTAGTCAATGATAAAAGATTGGTACCACCTTTTAAACCACTTCCACCAGGTGGATCAAGACCAATGTCACCACAACTTGAACATCAAAGACTTGTTGTACAACAAAATTCAAGTGCTTTAAGAACAATACCAGCTCCATCACTTGGGGCAATGCAAGATGCTGCAATAAGACAACAAATACATCATCAACAACTTCAACATCAACAACAACAACAAAAAATTCAACAACAACAAATGCAGTATCAACAAATGCAACAACAAATGCAACAACAACAAAAACTTGCACTACAAGAACAACAGAAATTTGCAATGCAAGAACAACAAAAATTGGCAATACAACAACAGCAACGAATCAATCAAAAATTACGTCAACAACAAAGAATACAACAAGAAGCTGTAGCAATGCAAATGTTAAATGAACAACGACAACAACAGCAAGAAGTTATGCGCCAAAAGTTTATTCAAGAACACAAACATTTAAATCAACCGGTTAAAAATGAACAGGTAAATTTTATAAAATTTAAAATTTAAAAATCAATATTTTATATATTCATAATCATAATCATTATATAATAATAATTAAAATGATGATATAAATGGTCAAAATGAAGAACATTGAACTGGGTTCCTTGACTGACCTCATTTATATATACCAGACCAAACAAGTTTCTGATATTTTCAAGCTCATATTGACCTACAAAAGCCTCACATTTACGTCACTGAAAATTGGAGAAATCTCTTATAATTTGCATACAAAACCAATATCTTTGTTTTAATATTTAACATAGTTTTAATATAAATAAATATGAATTTGTTTGCCTTTTATAATAGAAATTTAAACTTTAAATATAGGCTTCACAGATTGTACAAGCAGTTTATCCTCAAGTATCAACAAACGCTATTAATACAGCACAAAATCAAGAAAACAACATGATCATGTCAAACTCTGGTCTACCAGCTTTTGTTGCAATACCTCAGTCATTATCTGAGCTGACTAATAGAATCAGTAATAGCCCAACTTTGCTCGTAGACTCAGTCAATGAAGTATCAAAGGATGAACTTAATCAAGTAATTATTATTTAAATAAATAAAATTTAATTCATCAAATTAATTATTAATAACTAATCGTTCTTTAGCTTTCACTTCCAAGTGAAGAAATGGCAGCAACAGTTAATGAAATGACTCTTCAATCATTAAATCCAAAAGCATCAGGTGATATAATGAAAATTAAAAAACAACAAAATAATAATAATCGTCAATCAGTGAGTAATTCAGCATCATTAACACCAATTCAAGGAAATATGGAAATATCTTTAAAATCATTAGCAGAAGCTAGTAACATGACTCTTGAAGCATTAGAATCAGCAATATTATTAAGACAACAACAACTTATGGGAAAACATCAAGTAACTGTGACAACTACCTCAGCATCAACAACAACAGCAACAACTGATGCACCAGATAAAAAGTAAGTCGTTAAATTGTTAATAATATTTATTGAATTAATTGCTCTGTTATTTATTGTAATTATTTCATCAACAGTTACAACAATGGCCTGACCAAAGTAATGAATGCACCACGTGAATATTATCCAATTGGTTATGATAAAAATTTCGATGATGGTTTTTCAAGTCGTGTAGATTTACCAGATACAAGTTTTTATTGTGGTGATCAAAAACATTTTCCTGGTTTATATGGTGACGAAGATTTAGGCTGTATGGTATTTCATGTTTGTGCATTGACTGATGATGGCCTGATTATGAAAAGTTTTCTTTGTCCAGAATCAACTTTATTTGATCAAACAATTCTCAAGTGTAATTGGTGGTTTTATGTAGAATGTAAAACAACAAAAAGTCTTTATGACAGTAATATTCCAATAAGTAAAAGTTATCAACTCATGAAATCTCTTGCATTTTTTGCTGCATATAAAAATCATGATAATAGCACTGCTGCAACAGTTGAAGAGACCAAAGGTTCTTGATTATTATAAATTTATTTATCGTTATAATTCATCGAGAACAATCTTCATTTAATTGTACTTGATTAATGCTCAAATAATTACATGTAAAATATCATAGATAATTATTATAAAATATTATATATTTAGACGAAAAATAGATTTAAAAAATTATAATCAAATTTGCTTTCATGAGGAGAATAGAACAAAAAAGAAAAGTGTTATTGATGAATGTTGATAATCATCAAGTCCTTGCCTTATGTTTAAATTTAATAACAAAAAAAATGTATATATTATTTATTTAAATAATTTTAATGACGATGGAAATATATAATGGGCTGTCATTATCACAGGTACCTGGGACTGTGACATTTTGTTGTTTTAATTTTTCTCGTTAAACAAGATTAAAGTGTGTCAAAGGAAATAGATTTTATTATTTACTACGGGGTTTTTTTATTATAAATTTATTCGACACATTTTATTATTTTGTTAGAAAAAAGAAAAAAAATAATAAAATTACGTATGTATATTTTTAATTTAAAAAATAGATGGAAAACCAAATTTAGAAATTATAAAATTATTTGTACAATAAAATAATAATCAAAAAATTAAGCTTTATTTAAATTTTGTTTTAATTTTTGTTTTTTCATTTGCTTTGACTGAAATATCATTAAAATTAATTGATTATTATGATTTTTATCAAATAATTTAGTTAATATCATGTTCAATTTTTGAACATGAATAACAACATGTTTTTTCGTAAAATTTATAAATACATAATCTTGCTTGTATAACTAATCCACAATTAACAGATGTATCTTTGCAACTTTCATCAGCTGGAATTCCTTCAACATAAGAAAAAAATAATTTAAAAATTAACAAAATCAATAGTTTTTTTTCTGTTGTCATGGATAACTATGTGAGTGAAAAAGAAAATCTTATTTTTTTTTTTTTTCGCAACTGAGTCTCTACCGTAATTTTGGTTGCGGATTTCTCTCCGTGTATACCTCCGTGAAATTTTTTAGAATATTTTAATCAGCTTTTTTTAGAAAAAATGAGTATGGGGATTTTAAATGCTAAGATTTGGATGTATCTTACATTAAAACTTACTCGTGATGGCAATTTTCAACAAAAATTCAATAAAGAAACTAAAAAAATGAGAATTTTTGAAAACTTGGAGTCAAGACCTCTTGCATTGGGGCTTATAGTATCTCCTTATCTCCGTTAATTTTTTTTAGGAAATTCCTTTTTTTTTTAAATGAATTCGTCCATCATTCTTTAGACTCTTGGGTCCTGACGTTTATCAGAGTCTTACGTTAATACTGACCTGTGATGGAATTTAAAAAAAAAGCCATCACGGGTCAGTATTAACGTAAGATACCTCCAAACCTACATATAAACCCAGTTTTTTTTCTAAACTATATACTACAAAAAAATAATTAAATTATACCTTGATTAATATCCGGATCATTAATAATTTGTTTTGATTTTCCTTCATCGTTATGAGTAATATCAATTTGATGTTTGCATGGATATTCATTGCATGTTCTTCGTCCAATTGGACGATCATCATGTTGGCATTCAGCGTCCTTATCATCACGTTTAAAACACTTGACATGTCTCGTTTGTAAACCAGTATCACATGTTTTTGTACACTGAAATAATAAATTTATCAATATAATTAATCAATACTTTTACATGTAGAATATGATCTAATAATTACATCAGTCCAATCAGATGTATACCAAGTCGGTGGACAAGGTGGCCCATTGCAAGATTTTTTTGTATCTGGTTTATCTGCTGGGCAATTCATATCAAGGACCACACGTAATGATCCATGAATAGTTGTCATGCAAATGATATCTCTTGTCTGTTCACCAATACCACACGATGATGAACACTGAAAATAAATTGAAATATGTTAATGAAATAAATACTTATGATTATTATTTTTATAAAAGCTGACTTTTATGATGAAGATTCATATGGTAAATAAAAAATAAATTGAATGAGATTAAAATTTAAATACTCTGGTCCAGGGTCCAATGAACCACTGTCCACTGCATGCTCTGTCACTGGAACAGGTTCTTATTGATTCAGGACGACTGTTAGCATCACAAGTTTCATCCTTATCACAAATGACACTTCGTGTTTGAAAGCCCATTCCACATTCAGTTGAGCACTGTTTAAAATAATCAATTAAATCATTCATTTTGTTTTTTTTATTTTTGTATCTCTCTAATTATTTCAACTAATAAAAAACATTACATCTTTTGTCCATTCACTGTGAAGCCATTGGGATTTTTGTGAGTCAATTAAATTGTGTTGATAATTTGGACAAGAATCTAAATTACATTCTTCATACTCAATTGGTTTTTCATCTACTGGACAAGAATTCTCATCAGGTATACAGCTAACTTTCCTTGTTTTTTTTCCCAATCCACATGTTGTTGAACACTAATTTATAGTAAACAATTGAATAATTAAATGATAAATGTAATTTAGATGATATTACCTTTGACCATTCATCAGTAATCCATTTATTTGAATTTGTTTCAGTTGTTGCGACAAATATATTTTTACAAATTGAAATTTCACATATTTCTTTTATCGATGGAGTATTTATATTTGCACATGCACTATCAGCAATACGAACAGTCAACAGGTTGTTGACTTCTTGTACGCATTCTAAATCACGTGAACGTATTCCACTACCACAACTTACTGAACATGTACTCCAACTACCAGCTCGCCATCTAATTATAAAATTATTAATACAGAGTATATAATTTATCATAAATATTTATTTTTCATTAATCATTATTTATTTATTTTTTAACCTTGGTGGACATGGTCCAGCATTACATCTAACAGGAACATCAACTGGTTTTTCCAAACCATGACAACGTTTTGCTGGTACTTGAATTTGTGTCTGTTCTCTTACGCAATAGTAATTTTTTGATTTTACACCTTATTTTAATAATAAAATAATTTAACAACATATTTTTTTATAAGCCGTATTTAATGTTAACATACCTCCACCACAAGTTTTACTACAAATTGTAAATTCCGATGATTTCCAGTTAAATTTACGTTTTTTAATACGTCGAGTTGGTGATGGTGATGGTGTTAATGGTGTTGATTCATCAATAGTAATCAACGTCGGATCAATTCTAAAATTCAATTAATATTAATTTATTTAAAAAATAAATAAATAATAATTTTTAATTTAAATAATCAACGATACCTTTTTGCTTTGAGCAATGTTGTATCAGTTTTTTTATGATTTACAACTTGCCCAGTTGCATCAGTTGACACTGTGTCTTTTCCACCAACAGCATATCGATAAACAATTCCAGGATTTGGCTCTTGATACAACACCTAGCAATAAAAATAAATACTTTATCTATAAAAATTATTGAGTACTTAATTATCTTCATCATCAGTAAGGATATTAATTCCAAGTGTCGTTTAATATCATTTAATTGTTGATGCAATATCTCGTTTCTAAATATCATTTTAAATTGTAAATATTTACTTTCTCACTATTAAATAATTATAATCTACTGTACATTTGACATAATTTAATATTTATTGTGCATAATTAAAATATTTTCTTTACCATTATATCAATAGGCTGTTGAATAGGTCCAATTGCACCAATTGATTCTAATTGTTGATGTGCTTGACGATGATAAACAAAGGATGTACCAACAGCTTTGTAAACACCTGACCAGTTTATACTATAATTACCATTGAGTAAAAAATTTCCATCTTGAAGTCGAATTGCTATAACAGGTTTCAAACAAATAAATAAGTGTATGAAAATAAAAAATATAATTTTAAAATTATATGTATTATAACAAACAGCTTGTTAGAGGAAAAAATGAAACACAACGAGTAGACATCAACGACATTAACAGGCGCCATGTTAATATTAAATCAAAATATATTTAGCAGAATTTTTATTTAAATATCATCTTGAATGTCCTGTAATGATTACGTAGGTAGGATAATAACATGACCTACATTATTTTGTACAAATGCAGTAGATAAGAATGACATGTTGATTAGTAAATCTACACGATTATTATTGATCAATAAAATATGTATGAATACATATTATAGTAATAATTGGTGACTTTTAATTTCATAATATTGTTGGTCATATCTAAATTATAATCTTCAACAAGTAAACTTAGAAACACCTACATTAACTGTCACACAATTCAACGCTTTCAATAGATATACAAACACAATGATTTATCATAACTAAAAATGTGATAAATATGCCATATAAATATTGTAAATAAATACAGTAAAATAATATATTTTGTCGTCTGAAAAAGGCTGATATCATGATGAGTGATGGTTAAGTGACAAACCATTCATATTGAATGAAAATTAAAAATACCCAAGTGGGTGGATTATAAAGTTGTTCATTGTTTTTATATTTTATTTAAAAAACAAATAAATAATATTAATTTATTTATTGAAATTTAAATTAGTTGGCTATTGACTTGTTGAGCATTCTATTCAAATAAATAACAAACAAATGATGTTTATTTGCTATTTGTTTTATTTTTTTTTCTATTTACCTAGATAATTGTTGGCATGACGAAGCTCAGTTATGTTTATGTTTGTTGCACCAGCTGGAATTGTTGCTACTAAATTGTATCCAGACTTGAGTGTTGGCTCAGTAAAGATACCATCAATGAGATGTCCATCAACAATATTAGCCAGACCCTGAATTATGAAAAATTTTATTTATTTATTATTTTTGTTTATTGATAAATGGTATTCAGATCATTACACAATATTATTTATCACAATAAATAAGGAAATTGCATGCCCATTTATGAATGCAAATATTAATCGATCAAGTGTCGCATCCATGCTCCGATAAATATCACACATATTTCGCTGGTTATTTATTCTGTTTTGTCTGTAGAGAATAATTTTTTATAACTTTTTTATTCTTATCATTGATATTTCAACATTAAATTTATTGTCACACCCATTGCATTTTATATACAAGAAAATTTTCAATAAATTTTTATTATAATTACTTTTATTTTTTTTATTTATGTAGTTTTGTTGGGAAATAATTATTTTTACATGCTAATAGTTTGTGATATTGATTGAATTTATTATACATAATTTATGTAATTTTGAAAATATTATTGTGGGAATTTATAAACAAATAAATTGATTAATTAATTAAAATTTAATATCTACTCGATGTGGTAGATAGGCTATTAGATATTCAATTTAAACGTTGATTTATTTATATATTATTTTTATTGTAATAAATAAAATTGATATGATAACAAACGTTAAATCAAATGTTCACAATTATGCGTCAAAATTATTTGCTGTAGGCAGTTTTTACTGGAACGACAGTGAAAGGCCAATAATAAATAAATTTGTGGCTTGTAAAGTTTTGAAAAAAAATAAAATAAAAAATACCCAATAAGAATAAAAAAAAAAAGTATATAATATTTATAAATGTAAAATTTTTAAAGAACATTGGATTAAGCAGATTGATGAGTTTGAAAAGTTGGAATGTTTTTTAAATTTATTTTTATGTTTGTTATTCTATGACGATGAAATACTAAATTTAAGTGACCCATAGTCATAATTTTATTTTCTTACATTAATTTTAATAATTTATATCTATTTATCTATCTTATTTTTATCAAATAATAAATTACACTATAAAAGATTACTTCAAACTTCAACAAAACATCAAAGAAAAAATATTCATTTTATTCAATTTTTTAATTTTTAGATATATTTTTTTGATAATTAATTCTGTTGATGTATTTCGATGAAAACCAGACAAATAATCATCAAAAAATATACTCAAAAATCAATTTAATTAATAATTTTTGCCATTAAAATATTTTCATTTTTAAACTTACCAAATAATAAAATACTAAATAAATAAAAACGTTGTAATTCATGATGATAATTAATAATTTCACAATGACACTTAAAAATTCACTTTTTTAATTTTATAAAAAAAAACCACAACAAAAAAATAAATCATATTAAAAAATAAACCAATTAAATTTAATTTTTTTCTTTCACTTTTATTTTTGACTAAAATAAAATATTAAATTTAAAAATTAAAAAAAAAATAAATTACTCAATATTTTCATATTTATTTTTTATAAATTTGATATTTTATTTTGATTAATTAATTAGTATTTATTGACAATTTATTTATACGATATAAACAGATCGCATGCTCTCGCTAAAATGAAAATCTCAAACTCCCGCCGCGTGTTTCCTACCACTCTCAAAAGACTACACCTTTTCGTATATGTTCTATTAATACCACAATATATAAAATATATTCGAGATAAATAAACGAATTTAAATTGAAAAAATTAAGTGATGAGACACATACATGAACAAAAAAAAACATGTATATAAAATAAATAAATAAATAAATAAATTATAAAAAAATTATAAAATGATGGCGATACTCTCGAAGGACACACGTTGAAATATTCATAAAATAACTACTATAAAATCGTAAAACGTCACTTTAGCTACTGAGTAAAATTTGGGTTAATTGAGCATGCTAAATCCCAATGAAAAAATATATAAAATAAAAATGTAATTGTGGCGAGACTAAAAGCAATTTGATAGCACTTTTGGCTTAATTTAATTGATGTGTACCACTTTTAAATATAAAAAAAAAAAATTTCATTAACAGCTTAGTTGTATATCGGTTTTCAAAGTATATATTTATTTGATTATATTCAAATTTTTGTTATCAGGATCCATAAGACATCTGGCACATTTGCGTTAAAAAGGTCTACATAATTATGTTTTTTTTAAATATTTTTTCTTGATAAATTTAATTTTCTAAATTCCAATTTTAATGATACAAGAATTTCATTTATTTATTTGACTTCCGCTATTTTTTTACGCAATTTTAAGATAGTTTTACTGAAATACTTTTGAATTGACGAGGGATTTGAGCCATGTTGCCCAAAGTACCAAGTGCCCTAGAGAAGTGATGCTGAGGGCTATAACTACAGCTCTACTGTGGAATAAAATTGTTTATTTATTTATTTATTTTTTTGTAAATATGAAAAAAATATCTTTTTATTATTCACAATCTCTAGGTTTTGATATAAAAATTAATTATGTTATTTTATGTATATATATTAATGAGTTTTCATATATTTTTACAGTTTTATGGTTTGAAGAATAAACAACAACAGTATAAATCAGAGTTAATTGTTTTTTGTAATTTTAAATGGTTTTTATAATGTTAAAATAATAACAGTATGAAAATATTATTCAATAAAGATATATAGATTTATTTTTAAATATGTGTGCAACATCTAGTGCACATCATGTGCAACTTCCGTCTGTCACAAGTTTGTTGTTTTTTGTATTGCATTTTCTTTTTTTTCTTTCCATTAGCGTTTTATTTATTTTTTATTATTTTATTAACATTTAAAAAATATATATAAAATGCTTTTACACTATAATCATAATAAAAATACTCCAGAAATTTTATAATGTGTATAATGAAAAGAAAAAAAATCATGTCGAGGATGTTAAGTTGAAAAAACAATTATCAATTTTACAGGTAACATCTCACTTTCCATTGAAATGCATAAAACACTATTTAAAATTTATAAAATATTATTTATTTATTTAATGAACATTGATATAACTCAATAAAAATTTTATTATTATTGAAAAAAAAAAACAAAAAAAAAGTTGTATGAATATATTAGCGATAATTGAAAATGGCAAGACGCCAGGAAAGCCATTATTTTAAAATCTCCCTTTTCCAGTGTTTTTCTTGTTATTTCAGTAGAAAAATTTCATCTTTATATCGAGTATAACGTAAAATTACAAAGATAGAAGACAGGTGACTAACATATATTATAAACATAAAGATTCATGTCTCGGAGGGTGATGACAAGGTCTGATGTCAAACAAGTTTGTTCATAAGATTAATTTACTTGTTTCGCCCCCAGGTAAAACAATGGATTATTTACATTACCTAAGTTATATAGATCTTACCTCAGCATGATAATCATACGTTTATTATTTTTGCACAATTTTCATAAATATATTTTTTCTAAGCAACTATATAAAGGTAAGTTATATTATAAAATTGAAAAATTTTAAAAAATGCCTGCTTAGTGTTTTTTTTTTTGAAGATACATTCAGTAAAAAATGGGAAATAGATAGAGTCATTGCCTGAGAGTATTTTCATTTTATTTATTTTTTGTAATATTGTAAAAAACATGAAAAGAAAAAAAAGGTTGTGACTTGGAGATAAAAATATAACATTGACAATTGAATTCTACGTTTACAGATAAACATTTTTGTTATTCGTACAAAATAACTGAATAAATTGGCAAATAGTGCAGAAACATCCTCATCAACAATATTTATACAAGTGCTATAATTAAATACTTAAATAATAATTATAAATACATTAAAATATGAAAAATAAAATTTCAAAGTTGAAATTATTTCGTGGAAAATTTAAAATAAAATAGTACGAATAAAAAATTCAGTTGCAAAACTTTTTTTGAGACAAATAATGTAAAAAAATCCAGAGTTTACTAAATTAACTAAATTTCAAATATAAGTTCTTATCATGATTTATTGTCGTTAATGTTCCACCTAAATTTTTAGGTATATGCTTAGGAATATGGTACGGATTTTTAATTGTTCATTTTAATCTCAATCTTTTATTTACCAGGTAAATAAATTATAATTATAACTTAAAAATATGATCATTTTTGAGTATATAAGAAGAACTCTAGACCTTAAAAAATATCAATTTGATATAACATCACTCGGAATAGTAATAATAAAGAAGAAAAATAAAAATTAATTATGAAATTTTTAATAATATTATTTACGATGTATTTGGTTAATTGTAATTCAGGTGAGTCAAACATCGACATTATTTTTCTTACATTTCAATTTTTAATAAAATTATTTTACATAATTTTTAGTTGTCCAAGCAAAATTACCAGATAAATTATCTGGTGGCTGTTTGACTACATTAAGATCTCATCCTTATCATGTTTCTGTGTATTTTCGTGGCCACGTAATGTGTGCAGGTAGCATAATTGGTCCTCGACATATTTTAACTTCAGCATCATGTGTTTTACTTGAAGTGAATGACATGATTACGGCTGTTGGTAATCTCTACGTACTGACTGGGTCGAACGATGTGGATAATACTAGAGGTCTTCGTGAATTTCATCAAGTTTATGATATAATGTGGCATAATGACTATACGCCTCGTGAGTTTTGGAAAAACGATATTGCAGTTTTGCAATTGGAAGAAGCAATTACATTTTTGGCAACACGATCACGTGTTGCTTTGCCACTGACTAGTCTTCGTTATAAAAAAAATTTCATTCTAACAAACTGGGGACCTTGTTCATCATCAACAAATGATGACAAATGTCTTCAGTTTACTCATGTTTCTGGACTATCAACTTCTGAATGTCAAAAAGAATTTTCTCATTTTCCGTTAAATTATCACATCCAAGGTTGTGCAAAGACTGTTTTTTTCCAAAACGCCGAAATGACAATTGTAATATTTCGTTCAATATAATAGAATAAATCATTTGTTCATCTTTTTACCAAATTATTGCGATAATTTTTATTTCTAGGGTGATGGTGGAGCTGCACTTGTTTACGCTGACCGAATAAATGGAATTGTAACTGCAATCTTACCTGATAAACCTCAGTATATGATTCATACCAAAGTTTTTCCATATCTAAATTTCATCAGCACAGCTCTTTCAATATATAATAATTAAGAACAAAATTATCATATTTGTTCAACATCTGGATATACGAAAAAATAAATTGAAATATAATGATTCAACTATTTACGTTATATGATGTGTTTACTCTGTCTATCAACCGGATAATCTTTTATTTGCAGGCATTGATCTTGATAGTTCTCATTTTTCATGATGAAATATTAATTACTAAAAGTATTCATAATGAAATTTTTTATCTTATCCATGATAAGTTTAGTAGTTTCAGGTGCTTAATATTTGTTAATTAAATATATTTTTTTGAGAAGAACAATACTTGATAGAACAATATTAATACTGAGTGAAATTAATTTTCAGTCATTTACATATAATTACTAGATAAATTATCTGGTGCTGTAATAATTATTTATATTTATCCATATACATTAAATGAAATTTCAAAGTTTTCAAAATTCTAGTTCAATTGAATGCTAAAATAGATAATTTTGAAACTACAAATTTTAAAAATAAACAATATCTGAGTAAACTATTTTTTAAATGTGGATTCTTATCAAGATTTATTGTCGTCAATGTTCCACCTAAACTTCAAATATATACTTAAAAATTAAAAATTAAATTGGTAGGTATTTTCAGTTTATAATTCCAAGATTAATAAACAAAAAAAAAAAAATTAGATTTTAGGTATTTGATCATTTTGGGGTATATAAGACGAACTGTAGACCGTAAAAAATATCAATTCAATGTCAATAGTCGAATAAGTACTTTAAAAAAAAAATAACAATGAAATATTTTATGATATTATCAATGATGTATTTGATCGATTGCGATTCAGGTGAGTTAAACATTGATATTATTTTACTTTCATTTAAATTTTTAATAAAAACATTTTACATAATTTTTAGTTGTCCAGGCAAAGTTACCAAATAAATTATCCAATGGTCGTCCAACTACATTAACAGCTCATCCTCATCATGTTTCTGTGTATTTTCATGGCCACGTAATGTGTGCAGGTACCATAATTGGTCCTCGACATATTTTAACGTCAGCATCATGTGTTTTACTTGGAGTAGATGTTATGATTACGGCTGTTGGTAATCTCTACGTACTTACTGGATCAAGCGACGTACATGATACACGAAGTCTTCGTGAATTTCATCAAGTTTATGCTGTAATATGGCATAAAAATTATATGCCTCGTGAATTTTGGGGAAACGATATTGCAATATTGCAATTGGAAGAAGAAATTACGTTTTTGGCAACACGATCGAGTATTGCTTTGCCACTGTCTTATCTTCGTTATAAAAAAAAATTCATTGTAGCAAATTGGGGAACTGATCAATCATCAACAAATGATGACAAATGTCTTCAGTACATTCATGTTTCTGGACAAACAAATTCAGATTGCCGAAAAATATTTCCTGAGTTTTCATTGAATTACAAATTCCAAAGTTGTGGAAAGACTGTTTTTTTCCAAAGCTCGGCAATGACATTTGTAATCTATCATTTACTACGATATAATAAAAAATTTGCTTATCTATTTATCAAATTATTGTGAAATTTTTTTCTAGGGTGATAGTGGAGCTGCACTTGTTTACGCTTTTCAAGTTAATGGAATTGTCACGGCGTTCTCACCTGATAAACCTCAATTTGTGATTTACACAAAAGTTTATCCATATATAGATTTCATCGTCACAGCTCTTACAATATATTAATTATCAAGAGCAAAATTATTATACTCAATGTCTTATTTGTTTAACACCTGAATATACGAAAAAATAAATCGAAATAAAAATTAAATTATACATGTAATATGATGTGTTTACTTTGACTATCTTCATAGTTTTTATTGTTCACGATAATTTTCAAATGTAAATTCTTATCAAGATTTATTATCGTTAATGTTCCATCCAAACTTTGAATATACGTAAAAATTAAAAATTAAATTGGCAGGTATTTTTGGTTTATAGTTCCAAGATTGATAAATAAAAAAAAAAAAAAATTAGATTTTAGGTATTTGATCATTTTGGAGTATATAAGACAAACTGTAGACCGTAAAAAATATCAATTCAATGTCAACAGTTGAATAAGTACTTTGAAACAAAAATGACTATCAAATATTTTATAATATTGTCAATGATGTATTGGATCAGTCGCGATTCAGGTGAGTTAAGCATTGATATTTTTCGTTCATTTTAATTTATAATAAATCTATTTTATATAATTTTTAGTTATTCAGGCAAAACCACCTGATAGATTAACTGGTGGTGATTCAACTACATTAACAGTTTATCCTTTTCACGTTTCTGTGTTTTTTAATCACCACGTCATGTGCGCTGCTAGTATAATTAGTCCTCGACATATTTTAACATCAGCATCGTGTGTTTTACTCAAAGTAGATGATATTATTATCGTTGTTGGTAATCTCCAAGTAATTGCTGGATCAACCGATGTACATAATTCAAGAGGCCTCCGTGAGTTTTATCAAGTTGATACTGTATTTTGGCATGAAAATTATATGCCGCGTTATTTTTGGAAAAATGACATCGCAATATTAAAATTGGAAAAAGCAATTACCTTTTTGCCAACACGATCAAGCATTGACTTACCAAATCATCCACTGCGTCCTAATGCAATTTTAAATTTAATAAATTGGGGAGATGATCCATCATCAATGAATGATGACAAATATCTTCAGCACTTGTATCTTATACGACAATCAAGTTTTCAATGCCAAAAAATAATGTCTCTTTTTATATTAAATTACAATATTCAAGGTTGTGCAACAACCATTAGTATGATTAACTCTGGCATTACAGTGGTAATATTTTTTAATCATCAAAATAAAATAAGTAATGAAACTATTTATTTGTATATTTATTTAAATTGTTTTTCTTAGGGAGATAGTGGTGCAGGTCTTATTTACGACAGTCAAGTAGTTGGAATTGTAACTGGGATTTTACGAGATAAACCTCGTATTTTGATTTACACCGACGTCTATTCATATCTAGATTTCATCAACACAATCCTTGCGGAACATTAATTATTACGATTTGAATTATTTGTACCAATGAAATGTCTTATCTAATGAACAGTTGAATATATACGAAAAAATAAATTGAAATAAAAACAAACTATACGTTATATGATCAGACTTATTATTAGCATCAACAATATTTTATACACACAAAACAATGATAAATAAATATATAAAAATATATATAAAATATAAAATTTCAAAGTTGATAATAATAATTTCAGTTAATTTGACAATTAAAATAGATTAAAATCAAAAGACAATTCTAAAATTTTTTTTGAGATAAATAATGTCTGAGTAAACTATTTTTTGAATATGAATTTTTATCAAGATTTATTATCGTTAATATTTCATCTAAGCTTCAAAGATATACGTAGAAAAAAAAATTAAATTAGTGGGTTCTTTGAATTTTTTATTTCGAGCTTGTTCCTTTATTTACAAAAAAAAAAAACAAATAATTATAATTTAAAAACATGATCCTTTTGGAGTATATAAGACGAACTGTAGACCTTAAAAAAATATCAATTAGATAACAACACTCTCAATGGTAATAATGAGAAAAAGAATAATCATGAAATTTTTTATAATAATATTTATGATGTATTTGGTTAATCGCGATTCAGGTGAGTTAACCATTGATTTTTTTTTCTTTTCCATTTCAACTTTTGGTAAAATTGTTTTATATAATTTTCAGTTGTCCAAGCAAAATTACCAGATAAATTAACCAATGGTCGGCCGACTACCTTAATAGCTCATCCTTATCACGTTTCTGTCTATTTCGATGACCACGTAATGGGTACTGCTAGTATAATTAGTAGTCGACATATGTTAACGACAGCATCGTGTGTTTTACTTGAAGAAGATAGAGTGCTTAGTGTGGCTAGTAATCTCTACATACTCACTGGATCAAATGGCGGAGACAATACACGAGGTGTTCGTGAGTTTTATCAAGTTTATGTTGTAATATGGCATGAAAACTATATGCCTCGTCGATTTTGGAGAAATGATATTGCAATATTGCAATTGGACAGAGAACTTACATTTTTGCCAACACGATCGAAGATCGAATTACCAACCCGTGCAGTTCGTTATAATGCAATTTCATATTTAGTCAATTGGGGCAATGATCAATCATCAACAAATGATGATAAATATCTTCAGCATACTTATGTTGCTGGACAAAAAAATGCAGATTGCCAAAAAATATTTCCTAATTTTTCATTTAATTACAGAACCCAAGGTTGTGGGAAGATTGTTTTTTTCTCAGGCTCGACAATGACATTTGTAATTTATCATTTACTACAATACAATAAATTATTTGTTTATTTATTTATTAGATTATTACAAAATTCATATTTTTAGGGTGATGTTGGAGCTGCACTTGTTTATACTAATCAAGTCATTGGAATTGTCTCTGCGATTTTTCCTGATAAACCTCAATTTGTAATTTACACAAAAGTTTATTCATATCTAGGTTTCATCGACACAGCTCTTACAATATATTAATTATCAAGAGCAAAATTGTCATACTTAATGTCTTATTTGTTTAACACCTGAATATACGAAAAAATAAATCGAAATAAAAATTAAATTTTACACGTAATATGATGTGTTTACTTTGACTATCAGCCGAATAATCTTTTATTTACAGGCATCGCTCTTAATAGTTCTCATTGTTCATGTTAAAAGTATATACGACGAAATTAAAATCAAATGAATATCAGTAGTTGAATTATTAATTACCAAAAATATTCATGATGAAATTTTTTGTCATATTCGTGATACATTTAGTAATTTTAGGTGAGTAATATTTGTTATTTTAATAAATTTTTTTTTCAATAAATAATATTATTGTGATTTTATTATTTATAGTTGTTGATGCAAATGCACCAAACAAGTTATTTGGTGGTATGACAACTTCACTATCAAAACATTACTTTCACGCTTCTGTTCAACATCATAAGCATATAATTTGTGCTGGTAGTATCATAAGTAAACAACACATTTTAACATCAGCATCTTGTGTTGTACAAAAAGAAAAAAAATTTACCGTTGTTGCTGGGAATCTTGAAGTGCTGGTCGGACCAAGTGACCCACCTGATTCAATGACCAATCGAAAAGTTTATCTTGTCAAATTCGTAATATTCCATGAAGATTATTCACCCAGACAATTTTGGAAAAATGATATTGCAATATTAAGTTTGAAACATTTAATCGACTTTCCATCACAATTTTTGACTATTCTGTTATCGAAAAATTCTTTCTATGACAACGTTATGACTTTAACAAATTGGGGCAATAATGTATTACGAGAAGATGAGAATAAATATTTCCAAACAGTTTATGTATCTCAAAAAACCAGTGAACAATGTCATATGTCATTTCCTGAATTCATAGTAGATTACGCAACCCAAGGATGTACAGATACAGTTTTTTTCTACAGTTCTGGAGTGACTTTGGTAATGTATTTTTATCTTATCAAGTAAAATAAAAAATTATACATTTTTAATATTTTTCTGTTTATTTATAAAAATAATTATTAAACTTTTTTATTAGGGTGATGGTGGTACTGCACTTGTTTACGATTATCTATTAAAAGGAATTGCAACTGCATTTATTCCAACTAATCGTAAAACATTTATATTCACCAAAACTTTACCATTTGAAAATTTCATTCAAAGTATCGTGGAAAAATATTGATTATCGACATTCCAGGAATTTTATTTTTCCAAATGGATCATGTTTTATCTTTAAATATTATAAAATAGTTTTGATAATATATATCAACTTCAGTGTAATAGTTCTCTTCAATGAACGAATATAAATAAAATGATTATCAATGTATTTTGAACGAAAATAAAACTAAATTTAAATTTATTTTTTAAATTTAAAAATCAAAAAAAAAATCTACTTTGTTTAATATTACTTATGTATTTTTTTTTCTTTTATAACTTTTTTGAATTTTATTTTTTTACTATAATTATTAAGCCTTCCAGCAAAACCATAAAGCGTCGAATGACTTTTTTTTGATACAAATGTATTTGTTTTTATCGTTAGACATACTTTTACCTTATCAATATTTTTTCTGATATTTTATCGACTGTTACTGTGTATTATCAGCCAGTAAGTAATCGAAAACATATCAGCTGTGTAGGTAAGTTTAATAAAAATTAATATATCGATTCCTCTGTAATTTATAAAAAATAACATCAATTTACATACAATATTTTTAATAAACAATAAAACTAAAAAAAACACCAAGTTATTGCTCATAATTATTCAATCTACCTGCATAATTTAAAGAAAAAATTTCAAATAAAAATAGAAATTCGACAAGTTCAAGAAAAATACTGATGAAAATTATTCATTCAATAATAATAACTCTTATGAATATGAAAATATAACAAATTTATTGAATCACAAAAATAAATGACAATTTTACAAACAAAAAAAAAACCATTTCCAAGATTTATTGAATAAATGTTTTTGCATATCACCGTTACAATTATCACAATTTATGTATATGAAGACATATATGCACAGCCAACCCTACAATACAATTCTTTTTTGCATGACATTTATTATAAGTAAGGGATAAAAATCACTTTGATTTTTGTCACCTGGAAATAATTTGAAAAAAAAAAAAAAACATAAATTATAATAAATTGAAAATAATTAATTATTCAGTTGAATATTAAAATGATAAAAAAATAAATGTAATAATGATTGACGGGTGTTTCAATAATACAATCACATTATACAAATTTAAAAAAATAAAAAAAATAATAATAAAAAAAATATAAATAACAAAAAATATTTATTATTGATAAATTCATGGATAAAAAATGTATCTACTGAATAAATAAAGCATCATTAAATATCGCCATGTTTAAAATGAGAAAATAAAAATAAAATTTACGTTGAACATATAACGAAGTACTTTATTTTGCCTTTGGCAGTTAAAATCCACCCCGATTGGACATTTCGCGAATATCTTATGTATATTTTGTCTCATTTTATCCAACGACCAGCCCTTCATCTAAGCAGTGAAAGAAAAGACCCTTATGGATTTTTTTTCTCGCCATGTAGACACCCCCTTTTATCTTACCCCTCTGTCACCCACCCTTTTTTTTCTTTTCCTTTTTATCTTACTCTCTTTTTTTTTTTTTCAAAAGACCCCCTCAAACTTTACACTGGTAAAATATACTTTGTCGTGGGCCATAGTCGCCCTCAGTCAGCCTAAAAAATTCAACCCCCAATTTGTAAAGCCGCGGACGTTTAATTGCAATATCCAGCTCATATATTTTTTTTTTTTTTTAACTTTCTTCTTGGCCAAGGTCTACACCGCAATTTGCTAGAATTTATTCAACCTGCTTAGCCAGTTATTTTAAATGTTAATGGAATACATCTTGTTTTATTTTTTTAATTTTTTTCAACCATCAATTATATACTTTTTTCTTTTATCCTTATTTTTTTTCCTTTTCAAAAATTAAAATTAATTAAAAGTCATGAAATTTTCATTTATTCATCTATATTAATATGTTTTTTCTAGGTAAAGTAATTAAATTTAGAATATTAAAAAACTTGATATCAACTTGATATCAACTTCACTGAATTATACATCTAAAGACTTATAATTATAAAATTTCAAAAAATTTAAAATACATAATTTATTAAATTTATTCTTGAAACATTGAGTATACAAATTAAGATGATTAATTTTCATTGGTTATCTCTTTGTATATTTTCCATATAAAATCTTCAAAGATTCTAAATTAATTAAATACTTTCAAGTATTTTTCGTGCAAAAAAAAAAAAATAAATAAAATACATTTGTTTATTTAAATAGCTGAAGACAACAAGTGTCTAAAATTAGTCAATTTTCACACTGTGCATTTAAGTTTTTTATTCCCTTTGTTCTATTCATTATGGTTTTTATCTGCATTAAATTGTTGTGCTGGTTATATTAACTTAAAAAAAAGTACAAAAAAAAAAAACAGTATAAAAAAACTGTAACCAACACACAGTGGGACGTGATACAGTTGATCATGATTCAAACTGGTCCCTTGATGGCACATATATACACATCCACTGTATAATATGTGCAAAAAAAAATACTAGGGTTCAACCCATCTTTGTTACCCTTTCGCAGTGCCCTCGGTGACAGATCTCTCTCCATAACTACAACCCTCGATTTGTAGAATCGTGGCTGTCTAATTGCGATATCGCATTTTTTTTCTTTCGCGATTTACCAAACCCCCCTTATTTTTTCTAATATATTTTGTTTAGTTTTTTTTTTTTTTACACCCTTTTTCTTTTAATTTTTTTTTTTTTTGCTTTTCTCCACTTGCCCTCCCCTCTTGTCTACCTTCCACTGTTTTAGCAACCAATTTTTTTTCCATTGTTTTTTTTTTTATAATAATTTTTTTTTTATCCCGTTATAAATTTTACCACTGCCTGGTAATTATGTGGGCGCGGCGGACTAAACAAGGGGTAAGAGGTAGATATGATGAGCCGAGAAAAAAAATTCTCTGCAAAAAAAAAAAACAAATAAAATGAAAAAAAAAAACAGGGGGAATAAAAAAAACGGGATATTTAAATCCCGCGGGCCTAAGAGAAGAGTAAAAGGGGTTGGGGGGTATATATAAGTGATCCTTGCTTTGAAACAGTAGAATGGCGAACACAGGGCAAAAGGGCCACCCTCAGAGCGCGGAAATCGGCGTGAGGGCGCGTGCGCTTGACAATAGCGATGTTTGTACACCCGAAAATTGGCCAGGAATGGTTTGATGTTGAAAAAAAAAATACTATATGCATATAATATACCTGAAATGAAAACAAAAACTCCGAGGTTAGTATAGAAAAAAAAAAAAGGTGGACAAAAAAAATATATAAAAAAAAAGGGAAAACAAAGAGCGTCATATCCCAGTAGGGTTGTTAAAGAGAATTAGAGTGAATTTTATAATCTAAAAAAATATACATATACACTAATCGCATAATAATATTTAATAATAGAAAAAAAAAACGACCACTATTAGCAGAAAGTGTGTCTTAAATTCTTACCCACCTCAAATCATATCCCCTTACTTTTCTCAACCCCATCTTTTTATTCATATTATAAATTATATTAGGTCAACAAACTTTTTTTTTTATTTTACTTTTTTTTTTTTACGTCACGCGTATCTGACGTTGATTTATCTTGATCTATATTTAATTTGTATTATCTAATTCTGAAAAATCATCAATAGTATATATTCAATTACACAAATATATTCTTTTTATTTTCAATTTATTTGGAACACTTGGATGATTGACGTACAACATGTTTTGTGTAAATTAATCAATCTTGATTTATTGTCAACTTAATTGATTTTCTATTATTTATCCAGGTGAACATGTATACTTTATTTTTATTTAGAGATTTATTGTTTCGATAATAATATACCATTGATAATGTGTTATTTCGAATAGTGCCAGTACAAGCCTGAGCATTGATACTGTGGATTAGTAAAATTTGAATTTCATATGGTTAATAAATTAGAATTTATATTTTATACATAAAAAAAAATGTGCGAGAAGACAAAAACGAAATACAAAAAACCAAATGAAATAGGAAAAAATAAATGAGCCACTCATCAAATTGTTTTTTTTTTTTACGCAATGGCGATGGACATTTACACCCTCTATAATGACCACTCGCTCATTGTGCAATATTAATATATTTTTTTTTTTATATTTAATCTCCCTGACAACTGCACATTTTCCTTTTCTAACCGGAACTAATAGTTATGTTTGTTGTGTTTTTTCCATCATATTTTTTAACATTATTTCGATTTTTCCTTTTCTTTTTCGAAGCTGATCGTGTCCGGTTGTGCTTGATAGGATTCAGTCTGTTATTATCATCGTGATGTATATCATTGGTTTGTGCGAGACAAAAAAATAAAAATATATAAAAAACACATAGAATAACATGCAAGGCCATCGATGAGGGGAAATATTTGCTTGATGTGCATGTGAGCAAGGCCTATGGGGCTTTCATGAAGCAAAGGATCGAGAAAGGGACTATGCAAGGAACCAAACCGTTCGATAGGCATCGAGTACTGACAGATGTTTTATATTTTTTTAACAGTTTTTTTATACAATTTTATTTTTTATACCTTACTCTTGATGAAACACCGTTATTTAGCAAAAAAAAATATCCATAAAATCATTTTTAATCTTTCTCTCTTTCTTCAATCAATATGACAAATTTTTTCCCTAAATTTTACAGTTTTTTTCTATTTTTTTTTTAGAAAAATATTCAACTGTCTTTTTTTTTAAGGATGTGGTTTTTTTATTTTATAGCTTATTTTTCATGGGACCATTGGAGTTCGTTATTGCAGGATTTGACAATAATTTCTCGAGTCTTTGTATATCTTTAATGCAGTTGATGTTTTTGAGGTTGAAACTTGGACTTTAGGGATATTGTTAAAAGAATTCAAATAAGAAAATAGCGGAACAGTAACGAGCAAGTTAAGAAGATATTCTAGACATCAAATATTTATTATTATTTCAACTATATATTATTGTATTTTATTATTTTCATACGGAAACATAAATATATCTTGAATATTTTTCATCATTAGAAAATATTGAAAGTCAATTTGAATGTCTTAAAAAAATATATATATTTTGTCTTAAAGTATAGTAAAAGAAATATAACAATATTAATAAAATAAAATAAAATAAAAAATATGAAAGTATGTAATATAAAATATTAAAAAATAAATAAAAAACTTTGAATAATTTTTTTGTCTTTTTAGTTTGGATTACAAGATGATTAATGGACAAGTCATCGAGCAATGAATGTAAAGCATTTAAATTCATTGCGTAAATAAAAAAAAATGAAGAAAAAAATCAACAAAAATTGACCAGTTGTACAACAATGACCTGTATTTTTTTATTTATTTATTTCTTTGTTGCCTTGAGAGGAGATCACGCACGAATTGTTGAACGAGGGCGATACGCGGTCACTTTTCCATGGGATAACCTTGTAATCCGGCATGATACACTTCGATAGAAGAGGCAAACGCGACTTTTTTCCGGGGGTTCAAGAAAACCATGTGAAAAAAAAAAAAAAAAAAAAACGTTAAAGATAGGAGAAAAAATATGTAAAAGCCAGTAATCCAGGATGGACGAGAATAACGAGTGTTTGATGACGAAAATCGTAGTGGAATAAAAAATGCAATCAATATATATTTATGGATAAATTTAAGTATAGAATTTCTACATATTTATTTGTGCATGTATTACGAGATGCAAGCAACTGCCTTGTGTGTGCCACAACTGCACAACCTTCGCTATATAACCATCAGCTTGGGGATGGATGGATGAATGAATAAAAAAAATATAAAAAATCTTCTCGTGGGGCACGCGCTCATCTAGGGGTACGTTTTTTATGCTCCACTCTGCTAGTGATGGGATAGAAATTTATCGTAAAGCCATGTCGTAAGCCGATGAGTATCGACGTAATACTAAAAAAAAAAAAATATAAATTCTCACAGAAAAAATTTAATAAAATATATTTATCAGTTTTTGAAAATTATATGATTTTATTTTTTGAATAAACAATTTAAAGGCAATTAAAAGAATTAATCTATTTAATGAAAAAATTAAAGAAATAAATTATTATATTAATAATCAATTCATTATGAATAAAAAAAATTTATAATATTATCAATAATAATTTTATAATAAATAAAAAAAAATTATATAAAATGTAGGAAAAAAATGGCAGAATATTTGATTATTTATGCTTTTTTTCAGTATATTTATTTTATTTTTTCATGTGAATCGATTTTTTAGATTGGGCTGATGAGAAAAAAAAAAAAAAAGTATTGAAAATTTTTTTTTTTTTGAACGGTTGTTTAGCTGTTTGAATGTCTCTCACTGTGTGTCCCGAACCCACAGTAGGTATGAGGTAGATATTGTGACCCCCTTTTGAATTTTTTATACAAGGGTTTTTCCAAAAGGGTCTTGCATTTTTTTAACATAATACATAGTACTGAAGGGGGGCCCCCGCGTTTACTACTTAGGGTGGAGTTTTTTTATGGACCAGCATCTGTACCCCTGAGTATATCACATGTGTAACGCGAAATTTTTCAGTAAGCCAGTAACTCACCTGGCCTACTTGGTTGCAGTCGAAGAAAAACATTTAATTTTTAAAAATATTTATATCGAAATTATCAGCTATTTATATATATATATTTTTTTTTCAATCATTGTAAATATTAATTTTTCGTATTTGTACAAAAATTATTCCGGGAAATGTTTGTAATTCATTTAAGCTGTCCAAAGTGATATCCCGATAAATAACGATCTTGTGATATAATAAAATTTAAACATAGTGGTTTTTTTTTTAATGATTATTTAAGTGTATATTTTATTGTGTATTTGTGAATGAATTTAAGTGATATAAGTCTTGATAAATCAAACATTGTCATGCCAGTTTTATTATGAAAAATAATAAAAAACACATGTGTGTCTCAATTGATAACTGATTACCAAATAAATGTTCAAACAATTCGCGATAAACGTGTCACAATTTTAGATAGATATACATATAATTGATTATTTCAATCAACTTTTAGAAAATTAACCTTTATACATTCAATAGATAAAAGATAAAAGGAATAAAATGAGATGAGCCGGAAAAGTATACGGTAAAAAAAGAAAAAAAAACAAAATTAGATCTTCTAAAACGAAAAGATGTTTTCCCATCAGCTTTATGACCTGAAGATTAAAACCTTCACGAGCAAGTCACGAACTCGTTTGTTGGACGTATAGTTCAACTTTTCTGTCTTTCGTGGTGGCAATTTATTTTCCTCCCCCTCATTTTTATCCTTTTTTTTTTATTATTTTTCAACATCGCACCCCTTTAGTGTCCCATCATTTCATCTTCTTCTTTTTTTTTTTGTATATTTTTTATTCTTTTTTTTACCCGCGTGAGACACATGACTCAGATAACGAAGTGAAAACGTCGCCCAGCTAATTTTCTGTAATTTTTCAAAACCTTCACTTCTCTATCCAGCATCATAGTTTGTATATTTATATATATTTTTTTATTTTATTTTGACAGAATCGCCTCATTGTACCAACGCCTGCATCCACCCCTCATTTTATCTTACAGATATACCCTCTTATATAAGCCAACAAGTACAGCAAGTCCTCTCACTCATTCACACTCTGTCTTCTTGGTCCAGACTTACTGGCTCGCTGATGCTTTCTAAAAGAAAAGAAAAATATAATCTTTTATATACGATGCTACAGTGTAATGGAGGGTATTTCGCGCTGCAAAACACCACACTTTACTCTTTTTTATTTTATTTTTTTTCCTCATCTTTTTCATTTTGCTTTTTTATCCTCCACAACAGACCATCGTCACTCGTTTTAGTCTACACAATTTTTGATACTTTGTCCTCTTTTTAAAATAAATAAATATCTATCTTGTGAAATTTAAAAAGAAGGGTAGACGTCTTGGGTAAAATAAAAATACTAGACGAGGATAGATATTTTATATATATGTAAACAGGCACTTTATTCCATAAACGAAAATGTCGGGCAAACACTACTTTACTCGGCTGAACTCCAAAAAATAAAAAAATATATTAGACTACTTAATTCATGCGAAAGAAAAATTTTCTTTGACCTTATAAATACTCTTTGCAGTTTTTTTATTTTAATTTTTCTTCTCCGAGTTTAATGCCTTTTGATGGATCTTACATGAATCAAAATTTTGGCAATTATATATTTATAATAATAATTTTTCTATATTAAAAAAGAAAAACATAATATAAATGTTTAAAATCAATTATTTATTTAAAGTCAAATTACAAGTATTGATATTAATTGAGTTATAAAAACATCAAATAAACATCCAGCCAAATGAATCAAAAATTCATTAAATTTCAAATTAAAAGAATAATAAAAATTTACCATTATCAATTTCCATAGATGATTTTATTCCTTTTTTTTTTTTTTTCATTTAATGTACCAAGAGAACAATACCAATTCAGAGTTATAAAAAAATAATAATAATAATAAAAATAAAAGAAATATAATTCAATTCTATTGTGATTTTTCTCTCAGTTCATTTTTCTCTATATAATTCTTTATTTCTCTTGAAGAAATAATGCGTTGTAAAAACCGTATACATATACTCAAGAAATAAAAGCGAAAAAAAAAAAAAAAAATCAAATAAATAATAAAAAAACATCCAAAAGAAAAGTCTTGAATTTTTTTTTTTATAATCCCAGTTTATTGTCACAAAATCATACCACTTCAGCAATTATCCATTCGACTTTTATCATTTTCCTTTGATGACTGTTAGTTTTACCTTTACACATACAATAATAACGTAAAAAAAAAAAAAACAAAAAGTTCATATATCTTATGTATGCTTAAGGAGGATAAAGTCAAGACTACATTTTAATAGAAAAGTAAAATACGAGAATCATAATAACGATGATAATAACATAAAAAAAAAATAAGAATAACCAAATGATAAATAAATAATGGGAAAATAAAAAACGATAATATAAATTTTGTTATATATTTTGTGCATGTGTGCACGATGAAGATTGAAGAGTGAGTTTAAGCGGGCACCATTTTGTCCTGGGGGTCCTTTGGATGTTTCGCGGGCGCATACATGGCCGCCCCATCTAAACCAACCCAAACGAAATACATTTTACATACTCATTAGAATTTTCAGTACATACAGCCGTACATGTGCATATATTTATTCGTTATTTGCAAGAGAGTTGATGGGTTAATGTAGTAGTTGAAAATATATATATGTATTTACATTTTTTTTTAAGTGTATTGAAGTAAGATCATCTACTTTGCGCGCGTGTCTGAGTTGTTTTTTGTAAGCGAATGCGCCAGAAGGGGATGATTCTGAATGCTGCAGGTGCGCCTGCGTAGGTCGCGAGATATTGATAAAAATACGATCCACCCTCTACCCCTCAAACAGTCCCTGTACCATCTGAGAATATATTCTTATGTCGAGGACCTCAGCCACCCTATTCTATTCCTTTTTTTTCCTTCCTTTATTTACCCCCTTTTTTTTCTGTCTCTGCACACCTCTGGATTTTAATATTTTTCTCTCACCTTTTCTCATGTCACACCAGTTTATACAGACCAAATTACAACATTTTTTTTCCTTTTTTTTTTATCATATAATCAACCCACTGGTTGTTATTACGTTATTAACATATAATTGTATTAATATTTTTAAAATAAATTTAATTTTGCGACCAAGCGAGCGAAAAATATTAACGAGGCCATAACGATTCTCGTGGGGTATTATAGCCTCTGTCTTTTTTTTTTTTCGTTAAATTTTTCTTATATCTATACTTGCAATTTTATTTTACTTTTAATTTTTTTTTTTTTAAATATATGCCTTTATATTCACGCTCCACGCTCTTTTATGATTTAAAAAAAAATTTTCTTTTTATTTTCATTTATTCATTATATATTTTTCAAGTCTTTCAGTATTTATATACTTAGACTGTGTCTTCTTCCCTTCATCATTGACTTGATAGTATTTTTTATTTTTTCAAAGTGTGCTGTATTGGTGGATGTATATGGATGAGTGTGTATTTGTCGCGTCGATTTTTTTTCCACCATCAGTATCGTTTATTATATATAGTTTTTTATTATTTTTTTTTTAAGCCACGTCGTGGTTACTGAAACGTTTCATTAAACTCAAAATCGTTGAATATCTTTCATCCCTGTATTTTAAATCTACCCATCTTTCTTTGGTTCATAGTGAGATGGTATATACTCGGTAGAGGTATCTGTCCTGTACATACATTACAGTGTATATCTGTATATTCACATACCACTTGAAAACTTTTCATGAGACTTTTAATGGGCAATAAAGAAATTTTTCTAGAGATATATATATATTTTTTCTCCGTCCTTTATTATTATTCCCCTGGACATTCAAAACGATTCATTTTTTTTTTCTTCTTTTTTTAAAACTTTTTATACTCAAGCGAATAAAGAAAATTACTAAATAAAAGAAAGCAAAAAAATTAGCAGAAAAGCTTGATGATATTTTTATTAAAAAAATAAATAAGTTTGAAAAAAAATTAAATAAAATTCCTGGGATTTCTTTGACACACAAGTAAGTTGGTAAAAGGCTTTAAAATTTCATTCTTTTCATTGAAAGAAACGTTGGTTTTCACGTTGTATGTAGAGAAGGGAAGGAAAAAAAAATCTGGACCCAAGCCAGCCCTACGCGATAAGGGCGTTTTTTTTTTTCATTTTATTTTTTTTTTTATATTCTTTTTTGGGGAGTGTGACGGTGGCCATATTAAATTTATCGATCATAACGAAGCTTGCTTGAGGCTTGGGCAAGCATAGGGCGAAAAAAATAAAAAAAATAAAAAAATCTAAGGAGTGATGGATAAAAATATCAGCGGGGTAGAGAGTTTATAGGGGTAAAATAAAAGGCGAGATAAAGAAGAGAAAAAAATGAGTCGAGTCCAGCCGCAATCAAAGGGCGGCTATCGCCTTAGGTGCGTAGCAAATTTTTAAAAGAAAAATTTTGTTTTCCCCACGATATCTCTTTGTCTTTTTCCTTAACTTTTTTTTTCTTTATAAATGAATATATGCGTATATAACTACCCCATTATCTCGCAAGACGACCCTTACTTATTCAGCTTGAATATATTGGCTTCTACTAGCGCCGAACTGACCCGCTGGAAACAATGAGATTTGACCATTGGAATTGTGCAATTAAAATATTCTGGCTCAAGTGGTCTTTTAGAGTTTGCCTTGACTCATATAGAGGGGTAAAATTCAACTACCAATATACATATATATAGGGAAACGATCAAAGAAAATTATTTCATTAAATCGACTAATCGAGCGAAGCTTACTCGTAGCTTTTGAGTGCGTTCAAAATCATTACTTATTCAACGAGATAACAATTTTAAAACTTTTCGAATATATTATTTTCTTTCTTTTATTTTTTTATTATTTTTAAAGCTTTTTATTTATTTCGTCACATGTGACAATCATTTTTACATTTAGAATACAATTTTTTTTCTTATTTTTTTTTTTATCCAACTGTGAATATGTGGATAAGTAAATTCTATCATTTGTGTTCAATAGACGTCTTTGGAAGACAAAAAAAAAATGATAAAAAAAGCTCAAGTATATCAGAAAATGAGAGAAAAAAAAAAAGGTAATGTACTTAGACAATTCTTTTTTTTTTTTGTTGGGTCTAAAAAGTATTTGGTTGAAGAAAATTATACTTTTTGTCGGCAAGACACGTTCGTATATCCCTCGGGTATTTAAAGACTCTTCGTCCATTTTCACGGTGCTGCTGGCATCGTTCACAAAAGCAGTAATCTTTTGGGCATGCTCTATATGCTCACAAAATAGTGTACATCCATATACATACAGCTATAAAATAGTACTCATTTTTTCACATACAAAATAAAGTAGAAATTTACCAAGACATACGCATGTAGGCATGTGAGGGTGGGTTTCACCCACGCCAGAAGGGAGATACCAAAAACCGCGATCAAGTAGGATTACTTGGGAGCAATATGCTTTTTTTTTCTTTTGGCCTTCTTGGCCAGGTCATTTTCTATCCCTCTTGCTTTTACAACAAACACAAGCCTCAAGTATTAAGCTGGTGCTTTTTTTTTTTTTATTTTTTTGGTGCTTTTCTCATTCCCCCTTATAATGGAAAAAAAGACACGCATCTGATACAAGAAAACACGTATGTGGAAAACAAGGGGGTGGTGATGCGGTTAGTGTGTCCCTCAGGCCGCGGGCAACAGCCGTTATCTTGAAAATACCAGCCCTTGAAATGAGAAAATTCGCCTGATATGTGTATCGAATGTGCGCAAAAGACCATTTCAAAAACAGCATTAAGACGATGGACGACATACATTACTAAAACTTGATTTATTATGATGAAAAAAAAAATAATAAATTGTATCGTCAAATGTTTATTCATTAAATTTGCTCAAGTCTTTTTGGAATTAATTTTTTTTATAATATCCAATCAATTATTTAAATAAAATATATTATTTTTAATGTCAATATGTCGAATGAAAATGCTGACCAAGAAAGTAGGATTAAACTCAATAATCTTACAATCAAAAAGATTCAATTTGTTTTTAAATTGAATCATAAAAAAATAATGAAAAAAAAGCACTACATTTTTAAATGATTATAATTTTATATTTTTTAATACAATAATACGTTTTTTTTTTTTTTTAATTTTATTAATTTATCTTTTTGTTTGTCTGAGTATAATCTTGAAAGTAATTTCATGATATAACTGGTTTCACATTATTTTTTAAATGGAGCTTTTCTGTCGATTTATTCTAACTGTCATCCTATTCTCCTCCCTCTGCCCACCCTCATAACAATATACAATCTCAAACTATTTATACCACAATATTTTTTCATCATAAAATTTTTATTTGTCTTCAAAAAGAAAATAATAAATCCAGCACACGTTCACATGTTTATAATTTCTTTTTCTTCAGACTGATTACATAAAAGAAATCCTAGAGTAGCTCAACAAATATAAGCATATATATGAACCACAAAAAACAGGCACAATAATAAAAAACAAAAATACAATATTAGTTCTAGTGTATATGTGTTTCAAGTTTTTCCAACATAAAACAATTTGCATAATAAATTTATCTCTGGCGCGCCTCTGAGACGCGCCATTCCGGTCTCTTCTTGTATAACTCTTAAAATTGTGGACATATTATTTATGAAGAAAATCATTGACAAAAATTGTGGTGGTGTGAAATGAAAATGAAGAATAAAAAAACAATGCATTACCTATATGCTGACATGAAATACATGTATGCTGTATTTTGTACGAGATGAAACAACAAGAGCAGTAGAGCTTTTTTTTAAAATTTTTTTAGACTTCACCAAAGAGAAAATAAGCTATAAGTAAAAATGAAATTTTGTAAAAATAGTCTCTAGTGTGTTAAAGTACGTATCAAGCCACCTGTGAACACATTAGGAAATCAAAAATCACTTTGCAGTAATCATTCATATTTTTATGTTTTTTTTTTCATCTGTACTTTTTACGTTGTATTTATTTTCATTGTGCACATGTTGATAAATAATGAGAGGGTAGTTAAAAAACAACAGTATAATAAAAAATATATAAATTTTAATACGAAAAAAATGTAATAATTTTGTGTTAAATTATAAAGCAGGTGAGTGAGCGTTGGAAAAAAAAATATATAGAGGATAAAAATGGACGAGGTGTGAGTGTGTAAAAAGGCGAGGCACATGGAAATAAAAAATAAGCAAAAAATTATATCTTAAGAAAGAACGACGACGATGTTGGTCCATGCATATACAGAGAGAGGGTGAAAAAGAAGACGTGTGTGGAAAAAAAATATAATAATAAGTTAGTGGGTGGTGTGGGTAGATCGCGGGGTTCTCCGGTAAAAGTCCGCGAGCCATTTTTCCCCATATAATTATAAGAGGGACCCGGGTGTTGCTATGGTTACCACACACTACTTCTTACTTTTCTCCCTTTTTCTCAGCACACCCCGTTTACTTATACGCCAGGGAGGACGACTCGATGAAGAACCTTGGCACATGTGCTGTACACGAAAGTTAAAGAGTAAAAAAAAATGAGACAAAATATAAGAATGACAAAGATGAAAGCACAAAAAATATATATATATACATTAAAAAAAAAAAAAAAAAAATTCCAAGAGTATGGACTTTCTGTTGTACACATATATTATACTTACGTATATGTACATGAACAGAGTACTCGGACTGGTTCGTTTTCTTGGGTTTTGTGTTGCTGATGCTGCGACGAAACTGAAAAAAAAAAAAAATGACATGATGAGACGAGTGCAAAAAATAGAAAAAAAATAAATAAGAAAATATGAAAAGGGAAGGGTAAAAAGGACTTTCCAGGGGCTGGAATCATACACAAGACGTGTGAGTAGATGTCTACATTAAATACAAAAAGTAAATGTAAAATAAAAAATAATTGAGGGATGAGAAATGTAAAAAAAAAAAACGTCAAACGATGAAACAGAAATAAAAAAATATTAAATTAAATTTAAAATGAATAAAGTATAAAAAAAGAAAAGAAAAGGGAGGAGAATGAGAGGGTGGTTAGAAAGGGGGTGTTTAAAAATTAATGTATATTTGGATTTTGTGGGTAACCCCTTGACTGTATTTGACTGGCTTGTCTATCGTTTCACAAGACAACGACATTATTACTGACAAAAATAACTACTGGCAAGATGACAAAGCTCGACATTATTATTGCTTTCACGAAGCAAGTATGTCCACGTTAACTCACCAGTAAGAAAGAGGAATATATTTGATCCTTTTTTAATATTTTCCTCTTTTACCAACTCACTCATATCTCCCAACCCCTCTTATCTCTTTACTGATCCACTAGTGGTCCACGATTTCAAATCAAATCTCCGGCTATACATGCACGTTTGAATTCGTATTCACATTGAGTTTACAAGTGATACACTCTCTCTATATTTCTCATTTTCTATTTCTCTCATTTTATCTCATCTTGTATTATTCCCTGATACGAACTCTCTTGCTTTTGCATAATAAATATATATGTATATATAAATTTGCTACACAGTAAACCATATAGTTGAATTGAAATAAATTTCCTCGAATCAAAAACTGGCAATGTCCAATGATGAGCAAGCTCACAATATTACATCAACCGACATCATCATACGACTATATTTTACATAAGAAATTTATTGTTATATTAATCCTGCAATAATGTTGAATATTTTTCTTCAAAAAATATGATTATTATCATACTGAAGACATAAGAAATAAAATTATATAAAAACCGAGGAAAAATATAAAACGAAACGAAAAAAAATTTGAAAAACAAAAAAAAATTGATTGAAAATTTTTATATGAATTAAAACCAGTGACATATAGATTTTTATAAATAATTTTATGATAAATACTATTTATTTTTTATTTTCAAATATATACACTTGCCAATGGATGTGAAATTCATAGTGACTACATTATTGAGAAAAAAGAAATAAAAATCGGTCGATATTGGGGCACCTCTCTCGTCAATGTACAGAGGGGATTGAGGGGTATTTAGGGTGAAAAAAAGTATGTGAATGGGAATGTGTGTTCATGTGAGAGATGAAAAAAAAATGAGGAGAGTGAGTGAGAGGAAAAAAAAAAAATACGTACTCGTTTCAAACTCCCCTTTGAAAAAAAAAAGCTATTTAAATAGGTACGGGACGGGGTTGCTTGGTTGATTCAACTCTGATACATGAAATGCGCGGATATAGCTCTTTTATCCATGTCTTTATTTCATCGCAAAGACGATAGTCTGATGTCCGTAAATTTATGTCAATTCAAAAAATAATAATATATAAAATATAAAGATAAAAAATTTACGAAAATTTAATATTCAATTGAATAATTCTCAATTAATTTGTTAATTTAAAGTAATAATTATGCTATTTATCAGCTATTATCACTTTAAATTTATAATAAACAAAATTATTCTAATTATTATTATTTATCTTAAAATATATTATGCAAATTATACCATCAAATTAATAAAAAATCAAAAAATATAAAATTTAAGTAGAAAAATCAATAAATAGTCAGACAAAGAACGAAAATAATTTTATTTTAAAATAACAAATATAATATTTAGTAAAAAGCTATTATTTCTTTTTCATGTCTGACTATATATTGATTTTTCTACTTAAACTTCTAATAACATAAATAATATTCAATGAAAACTCAACAATAGTAAAGTGAATATTTTAAATATTTACATTTACCATTATTTATTTATATTTTAAAATATTTTTTTTTATTTTCCATATCGGATATGTATTTTTATAAAAATATCAATATAAAATGTTATGTAAAATAAAATGCGTATTCCTCACTTATATTTAGCACCAGTAGCATCTTCATCACACTACCAAGTAGATATCCACATTTATACATTCTATATCCTTAAAGTTATGCGGAAACTTTATAAAATAGGAAAATTTTACCCGGAAGGTATAGGTACCTATCGATTTCCTTGATCGCATAATATCGTATTCCATTTCATTCTAATAACCAAATGCTGTACGTGGCAGAATTGCGGTAAATGCATTGGTATATGTCGATATAAATATACATGTATGCACACTTAAACACTCGAGTATGTGTTTGTGCATAAAAGTACAAGTAGTTGTGCGGTGCATAATAGTTATCCTCTGTATAAAAACCAGAATGTATAGAAAACGTAAATACCAAAGGCTAAAAAAATATAAAAAATAGAAAGAGTTTAAAAATGAAGAAGAGAAAGGGTACAACTTGGTGTGTGGCACACCCGAGGCAGAATACCAAAACTTGGTGATTGCAGACCCCACGCGGTATGCACTATGCAATGTACAACGCGACTTGAGCTGATATTTATTTTTTATTTATATTTAACTGTTTTTTTTTTTTTTCATCAGCTCAAGTGTGTGTGTGCAGTATATGTACATTTATGAACATCCCATATGAGTGTATGCTAAGACTATTTTAAGACGAAACATACTGAGATCTATACGAAAAGTGCAGATCGATCTTAAACGTTGCAGGTCACTGACGATACATTGCAAGTGCATTGTGAGAAAAAAAAAACAAAAGAGGAAAAGGAAAAGAACGTTTAAACAACGAAGAAGATTCCAGTGAATAATTGAGCAATGTAATCTATTGTGTGGAATGCAAGTGAACGAGGCTTGGTTGGTTGGTTTTTCTTAGCTTTTTTCGTGGGTGGTTTAGATATCTATATATGTTACATAAATATATATAGCTAAAATAGTGAAAAATAAAATAAATAAATAAAGTAAGATAGAAAATAAAGTAGTATAGAATAACCTTAAAAGAGAAGTAAAAAACAAAATCGAATTGAGGGAATGAGAGTGAGGTGGCTTCAGTGGCAATGGAAAAAGAGGAGTGGAAATTGAATTTCGATCGAACACATTAAGAGGGTTGCTCTCTCGTGTGCGGGACACAAGAGTGTGAGCGATATATTTATAAAATGGGAAAGAAAGAGTTCAAGAAAGAATTTAAGGTTGCTACAAAAGGTTAGAAGAGTAAGATGCAAGACTTAACTCTTAAGATGGTAGTTTCTCTGGAGAGAAAAAAAAGGGGTAGGTGAAATCTCAAGGTGGGTTGAAATACAAAAAAAAAAAAAGGGAAAGAAAATTTATATATATATTTGCAGGACATTTACCCAGGATGTCCTTCGAGGATCTCGTAGGTCTCATCCCATTGGACCAGTTTCTTGGACGAACAAATGAGCAATTTTCTCATCCCAATGTGTCCTATGATGTTCAACACACGTATGATAACATACAAGTAAAGATCGTCTATGGGTCGATCTCAAACCATTTAT
Source organism: Aphidius colemani (assembly GCA_030523065.1). Taxonomy (NCBI): domain Eukaryota; kingdom Metazoa; phylum Arthropoda; class Insecta; order Hymenoptera; family Braconidae; genus Aphidius; species Aphidius colemani. The sequence goes on along the minus strand of JAPYYR010000050.1, from coordinate 114 downwards.
TTTACCCTTATTTTTCTTCATCTCAGAGCTCATATATGTTTTCATTTATTTTTTTTATTATTTTTTAAGTCGTTTCTTTTGTTTTTGATAATGTAATTGTTTTTTTTTTTTTTT
>JAPYYR010000047.1:0-60376 GCA_030523065.1 Aphidius colemani | reverse complement strand
TTTTTAATTGTAAATTTTGCCTGGTAAGTATTTTTATAATAATATATTTATTTTTTATATGTTTTTTATCAATAAAAAATTTTTTGTTCGAAAAAAAATCGGTATTTTCGCATTTAATTAATAGTCTATCGATGTAATATTGATTTTGATCAGTAGCGCTGTTTCTGTACCGGTAATTTTGTGAATTTTGATATTATTCGATTGATAGCATAACGACGTAAAAATAAATATTATGAAGCACTATCAAAGAAAAGCATAGAAGTGTCATTGCATATGTATATCAAATTATTTCAATTAAATAATTTAGAGAATAATTGAAATATTGAAATAACAATAAATAATAAATGAGAATATAAGAGAGTGCTTTTACAAAGTAATCATGTTGACCCACATTTCGATCGAAGACCAAGAAAAATAATAGATGATTCAGTCCACACTGAATATCCTGTTTTTAATAATAATTAAAAAAAAATTGAATCGCTTGTTTAATATATGTTGAAGTAGTTTTTTTTTTTATTTACTTTTTTTTGTGACAATCAAAAACATTACTTTGTGGTAGCCAACATGATTATCAGTATTCTATTGAAACTCTGACGCAGTCATAGAAATGCTTATCAAGAGTCTCATCGATTGTGATAATTACTTTTGTGGTCGAAAATTTAACCACGATTTGAATGAGTTGTGGCTTTTCAATTCGGTAAGCACCTGATCTCTTATAGCAATTTTATATGTAACTTGTAAAAGTATACATTAACAAATGATATTTATTCATATTAAAACGTCATATCAAATTGGAAAGGGAATTCAATTTTGAGGCAATAAAATGTTCTACAATGTTTCAAAGTTTCTATCTTCCGAAAAAAGTTTGATATGATTGGCGAAAAAAGCCTGGAAGTTTGTCAAAAAATCTCGAAAATTATAGATCAATTGATGCTAAGAATTCAAGAATTTCCAGGAAACTTCCTCGTCAGATTTCAGTGTGCTAATGATTTTTCAAAGAAGATCTATGAAATTTATAATTCAATGATTTGAACACTCAAAACTGACTGGAAATTGTGGATAAAAACTGCCCAGCTGCAAGAAAAGTGAATTTATTCACTCAATACAGAAATTAATTCACAGAGTGAGGGTCAATAGAATTTGCATAATTATTTATATCAAAGAAACTTTATCGAGAAGCTTTGAAAATAAAAAATTATATATTTATCAGAAAATCGTATATTGTACCTTATAAATATTATAATTGTTAATAATACTATATAGTTATACCTAATAAAACATTTTGGATGAACCAAACTAATTTATTTTTCCTCATCCTTTCAAAATAAAAAAATGAACCTTGAATGTATAATATAATGATGATTTTTTTCCAATGACCCAGTCATCAACAAGTCAATTGAAATATTTTATTTAACATCATTTCGATAAAGAATTTTTTTTTTCAAAAATAATTTCAAAGTGTTAATTCTCGATTGTGGTGGAATATTTTTTTGCCAGACGGTTTCTATGGCAACTGTGCGATAAAAAGATTCGACACAGTCGAGAATCAAATAACTGAAAATTTTATTTACTTTTTTTTTTTTTTTTCAAATTTCATATACAGTATTATCAAAAAAAAAAAAAAAAAAAAAAAAAACTTCGATTATCGTCAGTCAAATGTCGTAACGCCTTGTTTCGATATTATCGATTACCGCAGTAACACTTATCGTGCATGTTTATTTTGAGGACAGATAAGATATCGTTTGTGAATTATCGATTTCACTTAATTATGTACGTAAAACAAATTAGAAAATAAATGATAAAAAAAAAAAAACTATAAACCCCGTATGCCATGTTCATTTGTTTGTGTGATAATATTTGAATTAGTTGTTGCTATTATTAACTTACACAATTAAAGTTATATTTCTGGAAAGAAGTAACTTTTTTCTTGTTCAATGTTTACCCGGTAATATTTAGTGGTACAGAGGTAAAAATAAATTCGTATTCATGTACGCTCATACAATACGGGTATGAGTGAATGAATAATACCTTTTTCGGCTGTAATTTTTTATCAGTACCCAGCACTGTGCGCTTTAACGAATTTCTCACACTCTGTCTATTTGGTTATCCCTCGCTTTTGGTCCTCCCCTTACCTCCTACAGTCTGCCCCGGCTCGCTCCACTCTTGTCTCTCCACATTTCGTCCATCGACGATTTCTCCTCCATATCAGTGCTCAATCACATTTGCAATGCATTTTTGCTATAAAGCAGGATTATAATTGCATCACAAGCTCAAGTCACGAACAAAAAAGCAACTTCCAGCATTGCTGTTGCCAAGTTAGTGTGCGAGCATTATTAATATATATATATTGCAACATATTTATATGAGCCAATATATATATGCTACACGCTGCATATTATTATACTAATCATCATTGCAGATGCATGTGTATATAGTACGAAGAGAACGCGAAGGCTCAGTTGAATGATTTTAGGAAGTAATAGGTTGAGTTGCGGTTTAATAAACCATAATGAGCTTATTAATTCATAAATTGATAGAATTCATGCTATTATTGGAGAAGGACGAAGAGCAGAGGCAGAGGGTTTCATTAAAGATTTATTTTTAAAAAAGTCAATCATTGTATGTCATCATTGTGTATATAAAATTAAATTCTTGTTCAAATGACAAGATGAACGAAGAACCCTATATGCATAAAAAACATGTAGCTTCGACCCTTGATTACATTATTTTTTTCAATCATAAATTAATTAACAATAATTTAATTAAGATGGCTTTTTATTTAATGATGTTCAATTTTTGTAGTTAATAATGTCAAGAGCTAATAAAAAAAAAATATCATCAATATATATTGACGAAAATGATGGGATAAATATATCGATGATTTATAAATAATCATTAAATTCAAATGGTCAAATAAATAGTAGGGAAAATTAAGCATTTTGTGGAATAAAAATTTATGTAGATATTGACACTTTTTAATTTTATATATGTATAGTAAAAACATTTTCATTATATTTGTGTGTATACATAGGTCAAAAATATTCAAAAAAAATTCTATCTATCTTTAAAATACACGTAAAACGTCAATACGAACGATTCTGCATTTGTGCCGCTTATAAATGATATTTATTCACGAAAAAATACAATGAGGAGGTACAGGGTAAACGTACGAGGCAGATGACCACGAGTAAAAAAAAGGAGTGAGATCAGTATAGGGGGAGGGTCAACATAGATGGTAGTACGGGGTTCGGAGAGAAAAGAGACGCGTCTCCCCGAAAAAAAATCCATACAATCCGATCAGAAACAATACATAAAGCCGTGTGAATATTTGATTGTTTGTACTTTACATGTGTGTGTATGTGGGTGCATATATATTATATGTGTGTGCTAAAACTGTACGAGAACAGCCTGGATTCGAAATGAGCGATGTTCGTTTCTAGTTGGAATTAATATCGTTCATGACCGGTTTCAGCACGTATAGCCGCAATTGTATATACTTAGTTTTATCATTAATAAGTTTTTGCATTATTTTTACAAGAGATAAATTTATTATGTCAAATATATCAATGATTAATATACGTGAGTCATTGGATCAGCATCTAGTAGCTATTAGACTAACTGTTTTGGTCAAATAAAAAAGTGTTCATTATAGTTGATAAAAGCTTTGAGCTTTTTTACAAAATAATTTTAATTAGTCAAGTTATATGCTTGGATGAACGTTGAAAAATCTAGTTCGATTTTTCGATCGATGTTTTGCATACATTGCTTGAATCCAGATGGCGTGTCACTTCCAATATATATTTATAGAAAAATTGAATTTATAATCTCTCGAATAATATAAACTTGAATTAAAATTTTTTTGTATTTATTTGATTATTAATAAATAAATTTTTCATGCATGGTATTGGACTTGGACTCGTCTTGTGTGACATGCATCTGGCTGAGTCACATCAATAATTTTATTTCAATTATAAAAAAAAGATAAATATATAAAACACTGATTTTATTTGTATACAATTTTAACAAAGTTCAAAAACTAATAGTTAACAAAATGAGCTGTCATTGGACGAGTCCAAGTCTCATAATGTTAAAAAAAATTAAGTCAAGTTTTGATATGACAACTACGTAATGATTTCTGGTGGAATAAATATTTTTAAAATCATTATAGATATATATATAGACTTATCTCCTTGGATATATATGATATAATCGTGCTAAGGAACTAATTGGGGAGTTGCAAGTGCGATCAAAATCAGTCGGAATCTAAATTCCTCCTCACTTCCTATCATTGTTCTGGAATTCCATGTATATGATGCTCTGAAGTCTTGTTGCATGCTTTACCAGGACGTAATTTTCTAGGTGAGGTCTAATCATCTCTCAGCAAGGTATTCAAAACATACCACTCTTTGCGTTATACTGCTATTTGTATCTAATCATCAGATCCCTCCTCACGAGGACATCATCAGAAAAAAACTCAAATAATTTTCTCACCTCGGAATTTAACAGCAAAAACATTGTCATCATTGCTTAGATTATTGCGCTTCACAATTAATTTACAATCTACCTTTTATTTTATAATAAAAAAAAATAAAATAACCGTCTTTGTTTTTTTTTTTTTTTCTGTGTAATTCAGATGAAAATTAATTTACTTAAATTTTTATTTAATACGTACATAGTTTCGATAGATTGTGAGAATCATGAAGCCACAAAAGATCACATAAAATATATACGAAATCATATGAAAATGTTAGCTTTGGCATGAGCATTATGAGCACTAAGTTTTTCTCTGCGATTCTTTTGCCTGATATAGAATTTAGACGAATTAAAAAATTTTAACAACTCGCGTAGTCGCATTCAATTTTAAGCCTGAAACCGTATATAACTCATTCGTGTCTGGATACGTGTATTAAATTATAGAAAATCCAGAAAAAAAAGCATTCTACAGATGTAAAATAAATGTACATCGAAGCAACATAACCTGTCCGTCAAAAAAATTATAATTTTCAACTAAAAAATTAAGGAAGTAACTGGCAATACATTGAAAAATTTATAAAAATCATTTGAACTTGAAAAAATTTGTTATTTAAATTAAAAACTAAATTATAAATGTTCTAAAATTAATTATTGGATTTTTAAATGATTAAAAATTCAAGAAAAAAACATTCAAATTCTACTTTTTATAAAAGAGAAAATGACAAATATTATTTATTTTAATTATCAAATAATTGAAATAAAACTTTTGTCAGCAGTTGTTTATTAATTTACAAACAAATTAATTAAAAATTGATAATTTTATGCTTTTGCTGTATCTATTTGGCGCTACTGTCGCTTAGTTTTAGCCCTATACCACAACTACCCGCTCGGGTGTGACTCTACAACCTCCTTAATTCAAATTAGAATCGATTGGACAGTTCAAAAGTTTGTCTGGCATAAGAACCAGACAGAAGATATTTAAAAAAATAAAAAAAATAATATTTTCTTTATGCAATTATTACATGTTTCGAAAATTTGATTATTTTTTAACAAAGAAATCAATTTTATTTGATAATTAATTATTGGATAAATAGATAATATAATTTTATGGGTACTCTGGAAAATTTTAACTAATAAAGAAAAGTGCTTTGAAAAGGTTGATGGTCATTTTAAAATAAAAAAAACATTCAACTTCATATAAACTCTATAATAAACACAAGAAAAATATTTCGTTAGTTGATGAAACTTGTAACAAGTATAAAAAGAAAAATAAAAATATATACTCTCTCAGTAGCTTGTGTTTAAATTAGTATATTTTAGCTGTTTTGTTCTTTTAATTTTTTTTTTTTGCTGATGACGTGGATAGCCCAAAATTACGAGGGAGAGTTTTGGGTTTACGAATGGTTTCTCAGACTAGTTTTCAGCTCAGTTGACCCGGTGGGTCGATGGGCAAATATAAGCTAAGTAAAACAATTGATTGCTCTGGAAACTATAGTGTTAGACGGTGGTGGTCAGCAAGTGACAGAGACTTAAGTAGAAAGTGAGGCAAGAGAAAGAGATTGTGGTGGTACTGAATAGTGTGGGTTAAGGAAATAGGAATAAAGCTATCGAGACAAGTCCAGGGAGCAAACTAAAAAAATTTTTTAAAATAAATCTAAAAAAGAATCTACTAAGTTTGCACATAGCTACACATAGCTACTAGCAGCAACATCTGACACAATCATTTCAATTACTTTGATGATTACAATACTTTATTAACGAAACACTTGTAAACTTTTTTTAGATTTTTTTTATCATTAAATTTATTTATAAATTTGTTTAACTCTCAATTATTATAGACAAGTATCAAACAAATAAACAAGAAAAGGTAGAATAAACTTTCATCAAATAGATATATATTTGTTAAAAAATTGATGAAAATTTCGTTATCATTCGACTGACAAGAATCGTAAAATAGCAAGCCGGCAACGCTGTCCATTTTGTCACTTAAAACCATCTATCCTTTCATCTATCTCGACAACCCGATCACTGTTTTCCGGCCCAACTACCTTAAACACTTGGCTATACATAAACAATTATTTTCTCGAGTATTTTTTTTAATACTTTAACTCGATCGCCATCGTTCGACAATCACACCATGAATAATCACATTACACGATCGAACTAAAACTTTTTATTTTTTTTTAGAATATTTTTTCGGGGTGGATATTGTGTTATCTATGACACTGTGGCTTTCATAAATAATTTTTTTTCTTTTTTTTTTTTCGAAACAGCCTAATATACCTATATTCATTCGAGATTATAGCCAAATCAGACAAAACGTAACACAGACTTTTTTTAAAAAATATATACGAGCTTTTAGATTGTTAAATTTTTATATCGCGATAAATAGAAACAATAGACTAATAAATAAATAATAAATATATTGTTAATAAATAGTTAACAACAATTATATTTGTTGAATTTATTTTTAAAAAATAATTTCCATGTTAAATTTATTTTTTTAAAATAATTTTAATGTTAAATTTATTTTTTATAATTGTTGTTAATTTTGAATTGTTTAATTTAATTGTCTATATTATAATATTCAGTATAATATAGTATATCAAGATCATATCTCGGTTATTTTTTATTTGCTCTTTCAACACTCTCACCATTTACGCTAGGGTAATCTTTTGTAATCTGACGAATTTCGCTCGGTTGGCCATGTACACTTCAAACCAGAAGGTTGTTACAAGTTTTAAACTTATCGAACATTGTTAACAGCTAATAATAATTTTTATATTTTATATAATGGATTATCAATATCTTGCAAATCTCAAAAATAATTGTCAAATATTAATTGAGTATTTAAAATTATTACTAAATAATTTTTTCAACAATTTAAATGTTCCCCCCAAATGATTATTTCTAAACAAAACAAATTTTTAAAACAAAAAACTTGTTATTTTTTTGATGAAATAAAAATATTTATCTCAAAAAAATATTAATTAATTTGACGAGATAAATTTTGTAATGATAAAATTTTTTAATTTAATATCTTAAAGATGTCATTAGTCATCTTTAAAATAATAAATATAAATTCTTCAATTTAAAAATTAAAGTATATATTTGAATAAAAATTTGAGTATATTATACATGTTATTTTAACATGGTAAAATAAAAAAGTCAATGTGTGGTTCTCTTTATCACTTGGCTTGATACAGAGAAGTAACTTTTAAGCCCTGAGGCAGAATGAATAAAAAAAAGAAAAAAATTTAATTGTTCACTATTCTAATGTACATACACATAAAAGTATGTATATATATTTACTTTTAAAAATAAATATATTCCACCCAATACAAATGAAAGTGATGAAAATAATTTTCTAAATTTTTTTTTTAATATATCTAAAAAACTAATTAAAAATATTTATCTATTCTATCTATAAAGTCATCTAATTAGGTCGATATCCGTTTTAAAATCATTCAAACTCATGATCGGTTGAAGGGTTTACGATAAACAGTATCGAAACCTTCTCTAGGTAGTAATGGTGCTCATGCCACTGAGTTGGTCACCCTTCGTAGCGGCGAGCCTGCCTGACTGCTGCTACCTCATTTGAATTTCTAATTAGGAAACCTCCATGCAATTATTGGATTAATGTAAATTACGAGAGCTGCCTCGGTCTATACTCACGCAAGTTCCACCGATGTTCTAGGGTTCCATGCTCGCTCTCTCATGAACTACATCTTCTCATACTATCATGTATTTCCTATTCTTGTTTCACCCTTTCTCCAACTGCAGCATTTCTCTCCTCTTACACCCCAATCTCCTCTACCTATACCTCTATACATTCTAGGCCCCTCCCAGCAAGAGCTATACGAATAATTAAAATCCGTTGATTAATATGTAAATTTAATAAGATTACTGTTTTAGGAATGCCCGATGTAGACAAGTTGGCTTGGACAGCTTTCTCATTTGGGAAACACCCTGCCTTTCGACATGTTTAATAAGGAGTCACACATACATAAATAATATATAAGAAATACATGTTTAAATCTCAATCGAATTTTATAAATATATTTATATACTTTTTTTCATAATTCAAGTTTTTTTTTATTATAAAATATTTCTTTTATCATTCACTTGGTAACAGGCGATTGTCAATCAATAAATTCATCAATATGTCCCGAGAAATTATTGAACCAAAATCACAATATTGTTTAGACAATATTCATTTGCAAATGTTAATATTAATATACTAATGAAAATAATAATTCAAAAATTTAAAAGAGAATATAGTCTATGGTTTGTGAATACAATTATTTAAAATATCTAGACAATATAGAAGGTAGACAACTGTTTAAAACACCTATACAATGAAAATGAACTTAATTGAATCACTGTCCGAATGTATAATATATATAGTTTGCATAATATTATAGAACAGTAGAGGTTGCCAGAATATTTCGATACTTAATCTACACGATGCTTGAGATCTCTCACTGCACTAAGAATTTGAGAACCGTGAGTTGGGAATTAGATATACAGTAATGTAAGCAGACCTTTGTGTGGTATGAGGGTTGCTGGTATGGTCGTGTATACTCATAGACTGGTTAGTCCTCTACAATCCTCAAACCATATTTTTTTTTTTTTCCATATATTTTCTTCGAAATTTAATTGTTAAATTTTACTATTTTATATCATATAATATTAATGATTTTTTATCATCAAAAATTATTTAATTAAATGACAATTTAAAAGGGAAAAAAATTATTATCAAGTTTATTTAATTTATTTGAGATTTTTCGATTGGCTAAAGTCATTATTTGATTTATCCCCAATATTTTGTATGACTAAATAAAAATAATTGAATGAAATTTACAGTCCCTGAGTGGATTCGAACCACAAACCCTTCGATCGAAAAATTCAAACTTCATATCTTCTTATCTAGCCGACTTAATTTATTCAGAAAATAAATTTATATTTTTATTTTTTTGCTAAAATATATTTCACTCATTATGCTAAATATTTTTATATTTACAAACTAAGAAATAAAAAAATATAAGAAAGAAAAATATTTTCTATTGTATTAAAATAATAGCCTATTTAAAATATATTGATTAAATTTGAAAAAAAAAGTTTTTAAATAAATTTTGTAGACAATAAAAAAAAGAAAAAAATAAAGGTAATGTTTTTTAAAAAATGTTGGTCTATCTATATAAGGGGTGACGATCTGTATGCGCTCGAATTTTCGGGGTGAACGCGGCTGTCGCCACGGCTCCGGGAATTGCAGCGATAAAAGTTAATTTTTTTTTTTTTTTTTTCGTTAAATTCACAGAGCCTTTAAAAATCAATATGTTCAAATAATTTTTTTTTCAAATATTTTTGCATTAACAGTGAGTATATTACCTTTATATTATTTTTTCGATAATTTGTTTATAAAATAGTTAAATTTTTTAAATTGCGGCCTCATTTCAATTTTCTTTTTGGAGAATCTCTGCGCTAAATGAGGAGTCTGTATATAGGGGTTGATAAAAAGAGAAGAAAAAATGCGCACGCCGATTGTATACTCTATCATACTCATTTAAATATACATGTATTTATTTCTTATTGCATTTCGCACGCACTCATGAAGTCTTCAATTTTTTATCACTCTTTTCTCACTATTAGACCCCATGTGTCTTTGGCGAACGCAAAATTAAGAGGGTCACATACATGATTTTTTCAGCAAAAATAAAAATTTAAAATATAATATACTATAGTTTTTATTAATTAAGCTACATGACAATTATTGCTAATCAGACTAGAAAAATAATAATAAAAAAAAATAATAATAAAATCCATTGATCTATTTTCCAACTAATTTTTTAAATAAAAAAAAAAAACCTTTTTCACAAGCAACATTTAATTATTCATTTTACAAGTTATTTTTAATTAAAAATTCAACAAATAAATAAATATTATTTGTGTATTCTTTTACTTTCTCTCTTTTTCTGTTGAAAAAAAGAGTTAAAAAATCTCCGGGAATCGATTTTTATTTATATGGTATTATTATATTTGTACAAGTAAAAAATCAAAAATATATTTTATATTTTTATATATCAACGAGAAATAATTTTTTGCAACCGAGGGGGACATTGCCCATTGGAGAAACACAGAGAAGAAAAAAAAATTAAACCATGAGTGCGTGTGAAGTATGTTCTCTCTTTTTACAAACCCCAACTAAACACAGAGGTTCTCCGACAGAAAAAAAAAAATTTTAATGAGCTTGCAATTTAGAATTATGACGATATTTTACAAACTAATTATAAAAAAAAAAATCATTAAATTTACAATTAAATCCACATAATAATGTAGAGAAAATAAAAAAAAATTCTCTTGAACTATTTTTTATTGAAAAAATTAAGCAACAAACACTTAACATTTTAATTATCGTGAAAATTATGCGGAAGAAATTGAGAAAAAAGTCATTTGGTTTTGTCATAATAATCGATTAATTTACTTGGCTGAATTGCAATTTTTTTAAAATCATTATTTCTCAAATATATCAATGATATTTTTGTTTGACAAATTTCATTGTTTATCAATTATTTTTTAACCAATTAATTATTAAATTTTGTAAGGAAAAGAAAAAAAAAAAAAAATTAACCACGTTGAAATACAAGTTATTATGCCGATAAGAATATCTAATACAATGATGTTGAAGTACACAGAAAAAATATTTGCAAGTACAATTAATCAGAGATTTTATTATTCATGAAAACTTATTCATATTTATGATTCCTTCCATCTATACAAATTTGTATTTATTACTTGTATTAATGCATATCCGAAACTTATTGTGATAAATTATTATCAAAAAAAAAAATATACATTATTTATCTCATTTCATCGTGTTTTTCAAACCTGTTATATTTAATTTTTTGGATATTAATTTGATATTATTTTTCTCTTTAATAATCCATATACAATTTAAATATAGCCAGACAATATTTTTGGCTATTGCAGCTGTCCATAAGAGTGACTTTTTCTTAATTGATAAAAAAAAAAAAGGAAGAAAAAAACTATTTCTTACTGCTTGTAATTAACCGGCTATTAACTGTGGTTGATAACCGGTTAATAATCTACTCGAATCACTAATGTAGAGACACAAGGTATGCAGGAGATTGCATACGCTAGTTGGATAAGGAAAAATAATAAAAAGAGATCAACAACAGGTAAAAAAGATCGTGTTGAAATATTTTAAAAAATTAAATATGATAAATAAAGTTGTAGAAATAATAAAAAAGCAAAGAACAAGTAGATTAAATATCAAGAGACAACAAAAAAAGAAGATAAAATGAATGAAAAAAAAAAAAACTTATGATAGAATATAAATGGAGAGAATATTGATATTAATTAAAATATGTTATAGAAAATAATAGTACAAATAAAATTAAAAAAAAAAATAGTATAAATTATTTTACAAGGGGGTAGATGTGGATGATTGTTAGGGAGCAAAAGACGCATGCGTTGATGATGTTGAGATGATGGGTGGTAGTGTCGACTGTCGAGTCGACGGGTTATTACAAAGACAAGCCAAGGCTGAAGGCCGTAAATATATATATATATGTATTTTCAAAGAGCTAGATGAACATACTTATTCAACGGAAATGTTCATCCCTAAATAATATAATTATTTATTTTTTTGTTCAGTTTTTCGATCTGATTTTGCCTTCCTCCCCCTTTTAAACCCTTAATTTTAAGGGATGATTATCCTGCAGATTTCATTATATGAACAATCATCTTTCACAGCTGGATTTTTTAGGGACAATTGCAATTGATGACACATCACTCTTCAACGATAATGAAAAAGGCAATTTTTTAAATAACCCATCGACTATATTTATGCTTTTCAGGAAATGAAAATTAAAAAAAAATCGATATAATTAATCAATAAAATAACAATTAATATAAAATATTTAAAAATAAATTAAAAAATAATAATATAATTTTAAATTGTTGATAAATTTATACGACAAGAGTTTGATGATTCACCAATCAACTAAAATGTACCTCCAGTATACAAATGCCAAAATATGATAAACATTTCTTTCATAAGTGGGTAATACCCCTTCGCTCTGAAGTTGGCCGACCCGGGTCAAAACATTAATATCGTGAAATGAAGCTCATTTACATTTAAATAAGGTGGCTTGAGTAAGAAGGAAATTATCAGTGAGTATGAGAGAGAAAAACAAAGAGAAAGAAAGATAAAATTATAGAGAAAGATAGTAGAAACAGGAGAGACAGTATGAAATGAAAAACAAAGGGGTTAGTAAGAGGAGGACTTTAGATGAGCTGCGACGTCCCTGGCAAACCCTCGGACGTAACACACCCCCAAGTTCTTCGTCAGCTAATTACATTCACAGACAAAGCAGCCTTAGCAAGAAGGGTCTAACGCTCCCTATATATATTCGCATAATACTAGTTCGCAATGACCGTGTGATAACTGCAAGGTCTCCCCTGAATCGTCACTTACTATTCGCTATTCGCTATTCATTTTCATGTCTATTTATTTACGTTAAAAGACACAACTACTAAAAATAATATTCTATTTATCTCCACGTTTCAATCACATTTTTTTTTCATCTCTATATAAACTCTCTATATGCATTATTTTTTTAAACGTAAATTGTCACTTTTTTTTTTGTTTTATTTCGAAAATACACTAAATATGCCACTAAGTTTTGTTGAATAATTATCTTACCATTGTTCCACAAATCACTGGATAAATAAAATAATAAAAAATAAAAAAAAAAAATATTGTAGATTCAACAAAAATTGAAATATTACCCAACACACAGAATAACACATTTTTATAATTTTTTTTTGGCCAGACTCACTTCAAGGGACTCTTACTCCAAGCGTTATTATATGCAGTTTATAGTTCCCCTTCGAAAATATAAACCAGTCAGGCTACGTAGTAGGGGCAGAATATATACAGAATTGTATTTGTAAAGTATGCATGCATTAAAAATCCTATCGTCGCCGAATGGTTATACTGTTCTCTGTTCACTCAATCCTTACGTACTTTATAGATCACTGCTCTCAATGCTGGTGCAATGTTAAAATTTTTTAGTTTTTTTATTTTTCAAATACTTGATAAAAGTACATTTCAATATTGTTTTTAAAATTATACTGTACATTGTTATTTTCAGTGAGAATAACATTGTAATTAGTATATATGAATCCTTTTTTTTTTTGTCATTCGAAAAAAAAAAAAATTATTATTAAAAATTCTCAACACTAATTTCTATTGCAATAATTGTCAGGGAGAAAAAAGGCCATTGTATTATAATATTTGACCTATATCTATCCGAATAAAATAAACATAAGATCGACTTTGAAAAAAAAAAATTAAACTCAGTAAAAACATTATTTCGACTGACAAAAAGTCAACAAATTAAATGTCAATAATTTGATTGAAATAAATAAATTGTATTTAGATTTTTTATTGATCGAAAAGATGTATAGAAAATAAGGTAATTTTGTAGTATTTCAAATGAAAAAATTGATAAGGATTGTTCAATGTATGTATATGAAAAATTGAATTGACAAATAAGCAAGAGCATGCTTGATATTGATAAGCGGTCGATGAAAAAACAGTAGTGATGATGATGTTACTTGTTGAGTGATCAATATGAGAATATAATAATGAATACGCTCAAGCTACTGAATGAGTTTTATCAAGTTCCACTTGGGGGGATTTTTATATACCCCTATGTTAAATTTTCTCTCACTAAAGTTAGTATCATTATGAAAATGCAAGTGTTACTATAGCAACCCGGAGATAAACGAAGTAATCTTTCAAGTTTTATGTATGTAATATAATGGCCACAGCATCACTTTGGTTGACCCAAAGTGACCGTGAGCGACGCTACAAGCTTGAAAGAATTTTGGCGATAACTTTTATGCTGTTATTTTGATGAAATGCCTGCTAATTTAAAGAATAATAATTCAAATGAATTAAAATCACCTATTTTCTATACCCTTTTTTGTTTTAAATTTATTACAGGGAAGTGACAGAAGCAGTACTGGAAGCCCTGAGCCAACGCAAGAAGAACGACATGAGCATCATATATTTATGAAAGGAATCGAACATGTTCGAAGAAAACGAAGAAGTAGATCACCAGAATCTACGACTAATGCAAAACTTGTCAATGAAACATCAACTAATGGCAATCGTAAGTTCAAATTGTTTTAAAAATCAACACGATCTTCGAAAGATTTTTTAAAATAATTTTTCGATTGATCTTAAGAAGAAGTTTGTACTAGAAAAATTATGCGAAGCTAAATTTATCGATTTGTATTTATATTTTAGCCGCAGATGTAGTAAGTTTACAAAATCTACAAAACCTTGCAAATCTTCCAAAAGTTGCTCCGTTAGCAGATGGATTACAGAGCATGTCATCAGACTTATCAAATAATCAATTAATAAATACTCCATTAAACCTTACAGTGACCACGTCAGGTAAAAACAAAAAAAAATTTATTATATAATTATTGGACTAATCATTTTTTCAATGTCATGTCGTTTGATTATATAGCAACAACTTTATCATCACCTTCAAGCACGACATCAACACCACACCCTTTGCCTTCAAGTTCAGCTCCGGTAGCATCACTTGGACAATTAGAATCTCAATTACAACCAGTTGCATTACCTCAGTTTATTTTAACATCGGGTCAACTGATTCAAGGAATTCAAGGCGCACAAATATTAATTCCAACTTCTCAAGGTACTTATCGTAACGTCAAATAATAATTGATTCATTAAATTTGACAATAACTCTTATCGCATTCTTACAAAGTATATTGCTGCATAAAAAAATTGCAAAAACTACTTGTTTTTTCTATTTAGGCATTGCAACACAAACGATACTCACTATACCTGTTAATCACGTAACGAATAATCAATTGGTTAATTTGGCGTTGAGTAACGGTCAAGTTGTATCGACAACATTGGCGAATCTTCAAGCAATTGCTCATCCACAACCTTTTATGAATTTACCGTCAGGCAATGGTATGAAAATATCAATCAAATGACAGCAATAAAATTCTTTATAAAATTTAAATGAAATGTTAATTATTTTTTTAGTAGCTGTACCATCTGGTCAGTCAAGTGGCGGTCAAGAATTAAGTCTAAATTCAGTAGCTCTGTCACATTTATTGGGTAATAATCCTGCGAGTCATCAGCTACTAAATGCAATGCAACAAGGACAACATCTTCAGGGTAAAGCTTCTCGGGCTCATATGGCACCAGCTTGTCCGGTATCGCAACAACCACAGCTAGCAACTTCACCTCAACATGGACAACAGCACAATCGACATACGCTTCTCAATCATTACAAGGTATTTTCAGTATTAAAATTTCCCTAAATAAAATGATGGTATTTGCTAACGAAATAATATTAAAAATCACAATCATACAGACATCAGATGAACAAGAAAGAATGGAGCCATCACCACCTTCAAATAGCCCACCTATGTTTGCTACATCAACTTTGAATCGACTTGTTGCTAACAATGGAGAACTCACGATAACTACAACACATGGACCAGTCAGTGTAGGAATAAAATCATCACCAGGTAGTCAACACAGTGCCAAAGATGACGACGAAGATTTATTAAGCAATTCTTCACGTAATTATTTATATAATTTGATGAAAATAATTTTGAAAAGTTTTTTTTTTAAAATGCCAATCTAAATTTCGAAAAGTATTATTTAAATAATTTTTTTTTTTTTTAACATAGGTCAACCAACAATTAATGAAGCTACTAAAAATCTCGTTGATGGAATAAATTTGGATCAAATTAAAGAATTTGCAAAGGCATTCAAACTTCGACGATTATCTTTAGGCTTGACGCAAACTCAAGTTGGACAAGCTTTGAGTGTTACTGAAGGACCAGCTTATAGTCAAAGTGCTATATGCAGGTAAGCCCACAAATTGACAAATAAAATTATTAAATTTTAATTATCGTTAATTGCATGATCATTTTATGATTATATCACAACAATACAGTTTAAAAAAAAATATATAAATATATTTGATTTCAACTAGATTTGTTTATCTCACAAAAGATTAGACATAATTATTTTTGGAAAAAAAAAAAAAAAAAATCATATAAAATTAGTAATAAATAAAATCAATGCTATTTTGATAATTATTCAAAATAATTTTAATATTTATTTATTACTATCGACTTTATCGTGTTTAAAAAAATACTAATTCAATTCATTTTTTTTGTTTTTTATAAAATTGAGACAAAGGTAGTTGTAATCAAAAGTTTTATGGCTTAAAAATAAAATTTACGAATTTTAATTTAAATAAACTTGATAGTAATTTAATGAACCGTTAGTAAACCATCCGATAAATGTTATTTTGTTATTTTTAATTATTTTATCTAATAAAATCGACATGATAATACAAAAAATATATATCAATAAAATGGGGTTTAAATTAAAATGCTTAAAACACAGCTAAAATGAGAAAATAAATATGAAAATCGTTGATAATATTGATGATATTATGTATGGATAAATAACAATAAAACGGTTATATCATATTTAGAATTAAATATACAGTATTAGCCGAAATGCACCAATAACGAAAGTATGATACATTAGATTAACATAACCATTGGTGATTATTCCCCAGTGCCCTGGCTTCCCAGATGTATGCTGCGTCACAGATTGCCTCTCAGCAACAAGCAATGTACGTTTATTTCTTATTCTATTTAATTTATCGAAAAAAAAAAACAACTATTCAAACTAAATATTATCCATATAAGTTTAGTTAAAAGATTATTCAGCTATTCTCGAAAATAAAATGTCAATTGTGCTTGAAATAAAAATTATATACTTGAAAAAATTCGGACAAGTATATTTTATTTTTCACGTTATTTAATTTATAAAATTATTCTTATCAGAATATTCGTTATGATACTGACATATTGTACAATAACACATATACACAGACTGATTTAACTCTTGGCGCTAAAAAAAACCGGTAAATATATTTGTCGGATGATGAGTCGTCGTAAACCGAAATATTAGAAATTCATTTTTCAATGAACCGTCATTGTTTATATTTTATAAATACGTTTAAGTTATTCATGCAAAAGCCAAATTATTAACGAGAAGAATCAAAATTTCGTGCCATTAAAAATTCAATATATTATTTAGAAAATTTGTAAAGAAAATAAATTCTTAAAAAACCGTAAAAATAATGAAGCAAATGAGAATTGCTTGAAAAAATATATATTTTTTTTTGTTCCCAGATGAGTTGTTATATAAAAAATTAATCAGACGACAAAATCTTCTGTCAAATACCAAATATATTTGTTGTATATAATAAAATATATTCGAAAAAAAAAAATTCCATGTTTTGTTAGGTATTTATCAAATAAATTTTTAAAATTTTTTCCAGTTAAATATATTTATAATTATTCTATGCCAGTTATTTATTTGAAAGTAAAAAAAAAAACCAATTAATTGTCAGATTTTTAATGGAAAGTGCATGACTGATAGCGGTCAGTTCAAAATATAAGTAGAAAAAACGAGTTACGTATTGGAAGAAAACAATCAAACATTAAAACGGAAATGAAAATAATAAAAATATAATTTGGGTATCGAAAAAAAGGTCATAGGACATATCGATTTATTGAGAATATATAATAATTTTTTTAGTTATAATTACGATAGTGAATCAACCCAAATATGATGATAAATTTGATTAGTTTAGATCGTTTATTTAGCCATCAAGTTATTTTTTTATATATTATAATTTATCGATTGTTAATCAGATCCAATACGAATTTTTTTGTTTTTTTTTTCGAAATAGATGTACCAATAAAGGAATACTTTTATGGCCTTAGGTTTGAAAAGCTGGATATAACTCCAAAAAGTGCACAGAAAATAAAGCCAGTACTAGCGGGATGGATGAAAGAAGCAGAGGAAAGGTTAGTTGCATTATAGCTTGAAATATTAAAAAACGTTTCCGATTTTATGCATCCATTAAAGAATTTCTTTATCGTTTTGCATTTAAACTTAAATTGGCAGCTGTTTTTATTTTCGGTCGATTGAGCTTAATGTAACGTTTATTTCAATTTTTAGAAATTAAAAATTCAATATATTATAAAATATTCAAATGCACTATAGATCGCGACCATTGAAAGTATATTTTTTCAATTTTTTATTTGTTCTTGTTATTGAAAATAAATATAAAAACAAACAAAAAATTGATGGATAGGTATATGTGTCGAGAATGAATCAACATTTTTTATAATTAAAAAAAAAAATTACATTATTGCGTTGTTTTTTGTTAAATTATTTTTTCGAAAAATTATTTAATTAATAAAAATATCGTTGATGGCGTTTTATGAATTAATAGCGTAAAAAAATTATGATTCTTCTCGGTTTAACTTGGCAAAGCGATATCTTATCTCAACAAAAATATTTGGCATTTTTTTTTAAATTTAAATTATCATACATAATCAATATAACATCGGGACACGAGATTTTACACAATTTTGTTTCAACTGGATAAATAGATAAATTAATTAACTCGATGTCATCAAATTGTTTCTATCAATCCAAAGGTTTTTTTTCCAGATCTACTATGTACTAAAAGCTAAAAAAAATCTACCAATAAAAAAAAGGAAAAATACTTTTGCATAATATAGAAACAATTCCCTATCTATAAGTTTATAAAAATTCAGAATTTAATTCAAAAAAGTATGTATGATTGCAGATACAAAAGTGGCGCTAGTAATCTCACAGAATTCATTGGGGTTGAACCAAGTAAAAAAAGAAAAAGACGAACATCATTTACCCCTCAAGCCCTGGAACTTCTTAACGCACATTTTGATAAAAACACACATCCCACGGGTAATTACTTTGACTAAAAATATAAATTAATAATTTAAACAATCGCTAATTATTTACTAATTGTTGACCAATTAACTTCTGTTTATTTTCTACTTCTAGGCAATGAAATAACAAATTTAGCACAACAACTTGGATATGAAAGAGAAGTTATAAGAATATGGTTTTGCAATAAACGACAAGCACTAAAAAATACTGTGAGAATGATGTCAAAAACAGGTTGAACGTAAAAATATATAAATCAAAAACTAGCTACAAGTCTACATTATTGTAGAAAATTCACTTTAACATGTACAAATGCTAATAAATAGTGAAGAAAAAGAATAAAACAAATTAGCTAAAGATGAAGATGAAACTTCCCATCGATGATTTGATATAATTATTAATAGAACCAATGTACTTTAAATAACAATACATAAAACTTTTTTGTTTTGTATTTTTAATTGCTTAGTAGAATAGTGTATTATGTGTAAATAATTAATTATTGTGAAGCTGTAGAATTCATTATTAATTTATTATTTGTAGAGAAGGTGAAATTCCAAAGTATCAAAAAAAAAAAAAAGCAACAGTTGTGTTGAAAAATATATGTATATGAAAATTTGTATGATGTTACGAAAAAAAATAATTTGTTTTAAAATGAATAAACCGTTTTTCCATATAAGAAAAAATATTAAATAATAAAAATAAACCGATTGATAATGTGGTGCAAGCTAAAACAATTAAGCAGTAACTTAAAATTTATTCAAAAATAAAAATTACTGCTGTGTAATAGTGCCAAATTTTGAATATCACTGATAAATAAAATACGCATAAATTAATTTGTTTTTTTATCATCTCAAATTGTAGAAAAATATCATAGATTACATGAAAAAAAATAAATAAAAATAATGCAGCTTATCAAAATGACAAAACAATCACAAGTTTACATTAATTTTAATGTATGAAATATTTTTAAATTTGCTAATTGTAATTCAATTATTAAATTGATATTATTTTTATTTTCTAGCAATACGACTAATCACAAGGCTCGTTAAAATTGACGTTAAGATTTTATACACTTAAAATTGAGTGAATTTGTGATTTTTTTTGTGCAAAAAAAAAATGAAATGTATCAAAAAAAATAAAATAAAAATATTGTATATATAATATATCTCATGTCTGATTAAAAATAGTTTAATCTAGATATATCTATGAAATATCATACTAATAAAGACTTGAGATTGAGCCTGATAAAAAGTCTACGACTTGTCATTGTCATTGAAAAGTTTCTTAAATGTCACTCGAATACATTTGTTCAATAAAAAAAAATCCCCAGTTAATTAACATTAGTTTTTTTAATTTTTTTTTTCAAAGAATTATTTGCCGAAAGAATTATTGAATTTAATTAATATCAAAATGAAATTTATTCTTCAACGACTAATGCGGTGTTATTAATTTTGCATTTTTTAGATAAATTGAAATTTAATAATAGACTGTCATTCATCATGTCAAAACTTGATCACATATGAGTTAAATAAAAATGTATTGACAACAAAAAAAAAAAAAACATGCAGATAGATTAAAAAATCATAAAACACTTTTCATTAATTTTCAATAATCATGGAAAAATTGGAGGCTAATTTTTACTAATTTCTTTTTAAAGAAATACTAAATTATTTGGAGATTTTTTTAATCTGAAAATTTTATCATTTCCATGTTGATAAAAAAAATACAATCTTTTGTAATTACTTGATATATTTTGTTATTACTTTATGATTTGTAGAAAAATAAAACGAAAAAAAGTAATAATAATTATCGCTCTATTATAGATAATAGACTGTGTGAGTTCCCTTTTTGCTTTTAACCCTTGTCTATTCTAAATTGCCACTGCTTCAATAATACTCAAAACGAAGCTCCATGACACTCGGTCAATAAAACCCCCCCAAGACTAAGGTGACAGCAAGTATTGATTAACATTTAATCTAGAGAACTTAACTAGTATACTACTGTTGATGATAAATTTGGCCCTAATTTTTTTTTTTTCTCGTTTAATTCCAATATTCAAGAATTAATTATTTATAAAACCTAAATAATTACAAATTAATTTGTAACTATGCTCTAATATTGGGTCTATTATTTTTAATTATATTATTCATATTCAAATAATAAAAATGAATAATAATCATTCGAATTTGTCCGAGTTAAATCATGCTCAATTATTTTTTTAGGAATTAAATTTTCACTTACCTTTAATGAACACGAAAAGTCACTACACACTTAATTCTTGACGGATGAATCACACAAAATATTATCTTCTGCCCACAAAAATTAACGATGTCAAAGTGTAGATGAACAGTGAACTCCTTATCTCCATCATCATCATCATCATCATCATCATCATCACAAACACCAAATGAAGATGAAGAAGGCTTTATCACCATCTTTTAATGAATTTTGAAAATGATAATGACAATTGTTAATAAAATGATAATGCAAATAAAAATGATAAAAATGTAAAAGAAAATAAAAATAAAAAAGTAAAAGAAGAAAAATTAAAATTACGTTGGAGAAAATTCATGAAATTTTAAACGTATTGATCAAGCAAGTGTTGTTATTATCCGGCAGTCAATTAAAAGTCAGTTCGTAACACGAGTCGATTTAAAAACCTACATCATTGTAAAAATTAAATTGCTAACTATTTTTTATTTGATCATTTATTTTCATAGAGAACGAACGAATGTAATTTTTCGCACTTTCACTATCTCATCATTCTAATTCTCACTCATTCTTCATCAATATATTACTAAAAAAATATTTATAATAAAGAAACAAAAAAAAATTAGAAGATAAACAAGCTGTTTATATATCTATATAAAAAAAAAAAATATTATTACACGATGAATTAGTACCTAGCAAATGACGATATGGTATTTTTAAAAAATACCAATTGAATTAGCTAAGCCAGAGTATAAATGTAATGTGAGTCCACCGGTGCTTAATGTCACGATAGTCTTAATTAAAAGTGATGTCCATGGGCTAATAAGTAACATCGATGATAGTATGTCAACTGTAAGGGGACGATATACAGTGAGTATGAGCATTGTAACAACCAATGGTACTAATACTCGACGTAAATCATGACGTGACCATAGCCATACTAAACAAGCTGTCGTTATATGCTGAATAAGTAAAATATTTGATTCCAGACTTTTTTGAATATACCTCCAATCAAATTCAGCACCTCTTGCACCAATCCACAAAAGTAGAAATCTTGTTAATAGTACCTCAGCACCTGCCCAACCAACTCCAGCAGTTAAAATTTTTGCATGACCTTTACCAGGTATTCTATTGAGAACCAAGAAGATTCCAACCAAGTCCAGTAAATCAATTGAATATTTGGAAAATTCCTGTGGGTCAAAAAAAATTATAGAAAATTGATTCATTATTGTAAAGAAAAAAAATGAGCATTTAATTATTATGCATGGAAAGTTCTACTTACACCAAAAAATTCGAATCCTTCTTGTACTGTATTGTCAGTTGTGGGAAAAAATGTAGCCAAAGCCAACATTTTTACAAGCTGAATAAAAACGTAGATTCCTCCTGCTTGAATGCATTTCCAAAATGCTCCATACTCAGAACTAAAATAGCAACAAATAATTATTGGTTAGAATAATAAAAATATTATATTTATTCATCAAAGTATACTTTGATTATGTGTATTGACTTATAGGTATATACTTACAGTCCTGAATATTTGTATATTAAATAATATGGCACATAAATCAGAGCAACACAGTTTCCAAAATGATACAAAGTCATGATTGTTTTCAAAATTTTATGAACTAGTTATTAAACACCGGTGTGTCATGTGCCAATATCATTATCAGCCCAAACCACCACGTCAAAACTTCCTTCGAGTGTCCATTAAATAACGTTAAATAATACGATTATGAGCCGGTTTCGTAGTCCATAGTTAAGTTAACATGGTATAGTCTAACGTTTCTTTTCACTATACTATACTGTACCATGTTAACTTAACTGTCGACTAGTATAAAGTAGAAACATCAGAAGTATACCGCGGCAGTTTTAGCTTAATTATATGTTCCATACATGGTTTACATGAATACTGTCGCGGCAATCATCTGTCGGTTTTACTCTATATGTAAAGGCTGTTTTACACCAAAAAATAAAAAATAAAAAAAGATGGTTGACAAGCCTATTATTATTTTTTTTCTATATGCTTATGATTTATGAGTTATGAGCTATATTAGTTAAACTCATTCAAACTAATATAAAAGTCATGGAGGCCTATAAAACCTCATAATTAAAGTTTATTAATATAAAGGCTGTTTTTTTTTACATCTTTCAATCTCTTAAGGAGGCAGTCGGATAAAAACTTTTGCCTACAACTTCAACAGTTCTTGGATGTAATCAGTCTAAACTGTAGAGTTGCACTTGAAATAAACATTAATAAAATCTAATCCAACAAACTCGTAAGTACTGTTGAAAAATAAATAATACAAATACTTGTTTATTGTATTTTTATAATAGACATAATTAATCAAATGAATTTATAATGTTTTTTTATTATAGAAAATGGGTGAACGCAAAGGAACAAATTTGTACTATCCACCAGACTACAATCCCAAAGCTGGTGGACTAAATAAATTTATGGGTACTCATGCACTTCGTGAACGTGCACGTAAACTTCATGAAGGTATACTGATAATACGTTTTGAAATGCCATTTAATATTTGGTGTGATGAATGTAATAATCATATTGGCATGGGAGTACGTTATAATGCTGAGAAAAAAAAAATTGGAATGTATTATACCACACCACTCTATCAATTTCGAATGAAATGCCATTTGTGTAATAATCATTTTGAAATAAAAACAGATCCAGCTGTAAGTTTATATAGCTATATTAAAATATTATTAATTAAGTAATTGACAATTTGATAATGTTGTTTATTTTATTGCAGAATTTTACGTACATTATTGAGAGTGGAGCAAGAAGACAAGAAAATCGTTGGGATCCAATTGAAAATGAACAAGTTGTTCCAGAAACAAAAGAAGTATCAAATAGATTACATGATGATGCAATGTATAAACTAGAACATGGTGTTGATGATACTAAAAAAGCAAGATCACAAGATTACAGATTAAATAAAATAATTGCCACAAATAATTTACAATGGAAAGATGATTTTTCATCAAATTGTGCATTACGTGATGCATTTAGAAAGAAAAAAAATGATGAAAAAAATAATAAAAATAAATCATTATTAATAACAAAAGTTGGAGTTAATTTTCCTCTAATTGAAGAACACAAAGATGACATACAATTGGCACAGCTATTAATGAAAAATAAAAAAAATGAAAAAAGAAAAAAATTACCACATGAAAAAATATTATCACATTTAAAAATTACTAAAAAAAATAAAATATTAGTTAATAATAATTTAAAAGCTGGTTCATCAAAGCAACAAAAAATTATACTACCTAAAATTAATTCAGAGCCTAGTCCTTGTACATCACTTGTTAGCTATGAATCAAGTTCAGATAGTGATGAAAAAAATTAATCAGAAACTTGATTACCTGATTTATTAATTTATTTTTCTCTGTATATTATTTATTAAAATATTCAATAAAAAATTATATTAAACTGCATTAATTATTTGTCAGTAAATGTTTTTTATTATTATTTATTTAAACATGATTATCATTATACTTATATTTAATTAAATATAAATTAAGGCTTCAATTTCAAATTGGAATATGTCAAATGGTAAGAAAAATATATTATAAATTAAAATTGTTATTTGGGAGATTTATTTGAAATACTGTATTCATCACTTCGTCGTTGTAAACGCTCAGGATGAGAGCATGCTAATCGAGTAAAATCACGAACAACTTCATTAAATGTTTCATCACCAGTAGCTCCAGTATCAGGATTACTCATTTCTTCATTTAACAAACCTAATCTCAATAATGTTACACAATCAGCATTAGCTTGTTCCATAGCAATTGACAATGGTTCAATACCATTGTTATTTTTAATATGCTGATCAGCACTGTGTTTAAGTAGCAAACAAACTTGTGCTGTATGACCATATTCTGTTGCCAAATGTAAAGGTGTTTTACCATCTGAATCTTGATAATTAACTTTTGCCCCATTCAAAATAAGATATTCACAAGACATAACAGATCCACTCAATATTGCTTGATACAAAGCTGTTCTATTATGATCATTTGTATTACACCACATTTTATCAGCACCAGCTGCTAATGCCCTACACATAACTGGTAAATTATGAGCAGCAGCAGCTTTATAAAGTAATATATCAGCATGTAAATTATCAATATCTTCTTCATCATCAAATTCTTCATCTTCACCACCAGTTGAATCATGATCAGGTGTCAGTTCTAATGTACTTTCAATCAGTGGTTCTGGTAAATTACAACCAAATACTAATACACGATCATTGCTGTCAGGATTATCATGTATTTTATCTTTTTTTTCTACATTTTTTAATGATTTATTAGGCTTTATTTTTTCATCTAATGTAGGTTGATTTTTTGAATCTGATGTATTGATAGATTGTAATTTTTTAACAGAACCACTAGACATATCATTTTTAAATGTATGTGATTTATCATAACTACGAGGACGACGACGTAATTTTTTAACACTCCATCTACTAAAGTTTACAGCTTCACGACTTTTATGCTGACGTGATAGTGTTAAATTTGATAATGGCTCAACAAATTTACGATCAATGTATTTTGATTTAATCCATGTTTCACGAATATCATTAGCACAAGAAGGTGTTGCTTTAATTACAGATGATTCAGCTGGTAAAGCTTCATAAATACTATTAATAACATTATTACCTAATTCTGCCATGACTTTAAGTATTTCTGGTTCCCAATCGTCAAGTGTTAATGATCTAACTTTGCTATGATGAACACCAAGACCTCTGTGTACACCAGAACAATCAATACACAATGTAATACCTAAATTAATACTTGCCCATTTTGGATTTGAACTACCACAATCACAACATGTGTCATTACCAGGTATTTTTAATAATTGTTCCCATATTCTTGTTTTTGGTATTGGTGGTCGTCTTTTTGGTCCATTAATATTTTGATGAACTTTATAAAATGTACTTAATGAATTTGTTGTATCTGTTTCAATTTCTCTTTGAATTGCAGCACCAATTGCTTGTTGTGTTGCTGCAATCCATGCTAAATATAACTTTTCATTATCAGCTTGTAATATATGCTTTCTTTTTGGACTAACAACTTCAAAACAATTTCTTCTTTCACAATCAACAACTGGTTTAACTGAGCATATACTTAAATCTTTTTCCATAATTTTATAATCATCTTCACCAGTACGTTTTTTATAAACAAGTTGATGATCTTTTAAACAAAACCATCTTCTATTCCAATGCGTTGTAAATGCATTTGTTGATCTTTTAAATAAATAACCTTCCATTTTTTGATTATCAGATGATACTTCTGGTATTATATTATTTGATTTAATTCTATCATGACGATTTTCCATTTCTTTTTCTACTTTTGATGAATCATTACGCATTATTTTTAAACGATCACCTAAATCTTTTAAAAAAGGTTCTAAATCTTGTGATAAATCACTTCCTTGATGATAATGAGTAAAACATGCATGCATATAACACAATAAACTTTCTAATATTTCATGACGACGACGAGCTTGAATCATTATCAGATCATTTACATAATCCAATGCTGTATATTGAAAGCATGATTTTGCTGCTGTTAAAATATTTGATATTTCTTCATACTCTGATGGTCGATTTTTTGATATTTGTGAATTTTTATTCAATGCAACATCCAAATCATTTGAATATTTTTCAAAATTATGACGTAAGTCTTTTGCTTTTTTTATATCTCTGTAAATATAATAATAAATTATTAATATTATTAAGTATATTTAAAAAATTTTAATTTATCTTATTACCTAATGATGAAATTTCTTAAATGTTTAACAACTGTTCTCTGTGCTTGGTCCAATAAAGTTGTTTGAAATTTGTTCATTTCTTGCATTGCCTGAACTAGCTTATTTAGACTAGTCGTAACTTCGTTATCGTCATTAAAGAAATGAGACAACTCAAACATGCTGTTTGTAAATTGGCTAAAAGTATAAAATTATTTTTAATGAATTTACCATATAAATAAACAAAGTGGAAGGAAAAAGAAAAACATGTTTTTTTATACCTTTGTTGGCTTAGAAATGATTTACCAAGTTCAATCATTGATGAACAATTTTTTATCACCTATAAAAATTAAATTAATTATTAAAATTTGTTGATAATAAAGATAGTAATAATTACATGCCTTTTCTAATTTTTGTTCGAGTTGATCGATGTTTCCTTCTACTTTTTCGAGACATGATCTGTAAATTTTATTTTAAAATATATTAGATATTGTTAGATATGTAGACATGACTTGATGCATCAAGTTGTACAACAAATAATACGTAACCTAAACTTGCATACCAAGCGTAGAATAAAAATATTTCTTCGTTTTTTTTAAATATATCTTTATCATTTGTTATTAATTAAAGCAAAAATGTTATTGTTATTTTTTTTTTTTTTAAATATAAAAGTAATGTTGAATGTTGAATTGGAGCATTCCAAATTTAAGCAGAATTTATGACAAGTAACTACTAAAATTTAAATATTTAATATGAATTATTATAAACAAATGAATTATTGCTTGAAATAAAATTTTTAATTATTTAACAAGCTGAGGATAATTCTCACCGAAATTGTGGTGAATCACGAAGGCACTCATCGAAATCTTTTAAAACATCCATGACGTTTAAAATTTTTATAACAGTTTTACTGATTGTTTAGAATATTATTATTTATTACGAATTATTATATTAATTTTGAGTAACAAAAAAATTATACATATTCACAATTTTATTTTTTATATTTTCTTATTGTTGTTACTGGTAAAAGCAACAATCATATTATCAAAACTTTTTTTGTGTAGGCTTTTCTAAAATAATTTTTATTTAGTGTTGTATGTTGATTACGCGTGATAAAATTGACATATCTGACATATCCTGAACAAAAGATTAATTTGATGTCAGTGAATCATAGACTTATGGTAATGAGTAATTTACCAACCCCTCCTTTTATTAAATGTTTATTTACAGTTATTTAATATAAAATGCCCACCAGTGTTGGGCTTTTTTTTTTTTGTATTATTATAAGCATTTTGTATACTTTTGTAGTATACCCTTAACATACAGATAAAATTGATATAATATATAAAATTTTTTTTAATTTACCGGTATTTTTTTATCTCTTTAAAAAATAATAAATACAAATCAAGTGTAATTAGTAGCTAATTGTCAAATTTTATTTTTTATTGCTCAAGTATTTTAAAGTATTGAATTTATCAATTAATTAATAACAATGTAAAGATGTAAATTTAGTTATACTCTTAAACAAAGGAACTTTTACATGGGTAACAATTAATTAAATCATAAAATAATAAATTTGTTTATAACTATTGTTATTGTTGTATAACTTCAGGATCATGTTGTTGACATTGTTGACTTGTTGAATTGTTCATCTCTGATGTGAATTGCCATTAGATTTTTAAGCCGCTATTTGCATCTTTCAACAGTCAAAATTTTTTTGAAAGAGAAGAGGAACATTAAGGGGAAATAATTTCACTTGTTGCTGCTTGTTCCTACATAACGGTGTTACAGAAAGGAAAAAAAAAGTGAAAAAAAAAACCACGTGTGGAATAATTTCATTAAATTGAAAACTGGAGCCAACTGGAGCACTAGCCTTACATCATTTAAAATTGCTAATTGCTAATTTGCTATTCAATTTGCATTTGAGTTAAAAATAATACAAGTGAATAAATTAATGAACAATGGTATGTAATATTAATCAATTTTTTTAAGCTACGTACTTATTTCATGATTAAATAAAACAGGTTATGATAAAACTTTGACAGAAAAAAAAAATTAAGATTAACACAATAATTTATTGAACAAAATGAATTTATCATTATAATTATTGTTGTTTAAATATATTTATTTAAATTTGCTTTTAGAGTTGTTGAATTAATGAGATATTTTTTGTTATCTTAGCTTACCACAGAAGACATTGAATCTGTTTTTAATGCCAATGATGATCATCTACCACCAGCTGAGCTAGAAAAGAAACAAAAAGTATAAATTTTATTATTTATTTTATCATATTTTAAATAATGTTAATTAAATTAAATTATTTTACAGCTTGAAGATGATGAAATACCGAGTGAATGTTTTTCAAGTGATGATGAGAGCTCCTTACTTTTATTTTTTAAGATTAGAAAAATGAAACATAAAACCTCCACTGATGCATTCAAAGAACTAAAAAAAAAAGAAGATGAGTTATTAAATTCAGGAGCTGTTGGTGAGATTAATAGTGAACATCTAGATGTTGCACCTGCTAATCTTGAAGAATGTAAAACCAATTCAGCTGAAAAACATTGTCAAGATACTATGGATCTTGATGTACCATCATCATCAGGCTGTGGATCATGTAGCAAACATGACAATTCAAGTAGTGAAAATATTAAATATGATGAAATGAAATGCAGAGATGCAATGAAAAGAACTAAAGACTTGTTTCAACAATTATTAGATGTAAATTTATATTTTTTAACTTGAAAATATGTATTTTTATTTTAAACAAAGTAATTAAAATAATTTTTTTCTGTTGCAGACACCTTGTGAAACTAATGACGATGTTATAGATGTCCCTAATACATATAAATTAATAGGTGATACATCTGAAAATGTTCAAGAA
Organism: Aphidius colemani; assembly: GCA_030523065.1. Lineage (NCBI taxonomy): Eukaryota > Metazoa > Arthropoda > Insecta > Hymenoptera > Braconidae > Aphidius > Aphidius colemani. The sequence goes on along the minus strand of JAPYYR010000047.1, from coordinate 30,145 downwards.
AATGTATAAACATTATTGATTTTATTCATTGTCTTTTAGTTGAAATAAATAAATTAAATTAATATTTTATTTTTTAGATTTACGAAAATAAAATAATGAAGAAACTTCGTTTTTTAAATAGAGTTATTTCATTGACTGAAAGAAAACAAATGAAACGTAAAATTTTTACTGAATTATTAGAAGAAAAAAAAAGGAGATTAGAAAAAAATGACTGTTAATAATTTAAGTTGATAAAAAAAAAAATTGAAATTGTAAAAAAAAATAAAAAAAAACAATAAAATTAATAATTGCCACAGTATTTTTATCAGTTAATTAAGTATACTGTATTTGATTTTTTTTTTCTATTTAATAATAAATTATCACAGTTTATATTTTTATAATAATTATTTGTTGTTCATTATTCGTTGACCTTTCTTTTTTATTTAATTTGTCAATCAAGTAGTACAATACTAAATTGAGTTGATATGTTTTAGCTACTAACTTTTGCTAGCAATTAAAGTATTATCTAATGATTGTTCGTTACTAGAAATTAAAAAATACAATGCTTTATTTATTTTCACAGTTAATTAATATTTTATTTATCTAAAATTTATTGTTACGAAATTATTCTTAATACGCATGCCATTGAGCAACGCGCAGTAATCCAATTTCGTTGAAATTTTTAATACGAAACATTGTAATTTGACCAGTAAATTACCAATGCCATCACATTTTTTCATATACCACTGTGAATAAGGCTTAAACGAGGCCTAAGTGTGTAAAAATCACATACATTTATTGACATTTTCAATTCTTATAAATAACATGATAATATTGACGAATAAAAGCACTTATTAAGTGTGATTGTTATAAGTAAATTAAAATAAAAACTCCACAATTAAATAAGCTAAAATTGCTGTGTTGATTGACAACAATATGAGTATTTTTCATAGATTAAGAAATCCATGTTCATGGAGAAATGGTGTAAAACAAATTCCTCTTGATGCAATTATTCCAATTTTTGCAATACCATTGTTAGCAATAATAGCTTCAAAAACATTTTACGCAACATTAATTGTATTTGTAACATGTCCAATAGTTGTTTATCATTTGCATCATAATTTTTTACGTTTTTTACCACGTTCAAAATTTTTTTTAATGTGGACAATTACAAGTGTGTTAATGTTAATGTTAGTTTTTGAATTTTGTGTTGTGCCATTATTAGAAATATTGCCAGAAGAAAATTTAGTGTTTATAATTTGTGTATTTGGTGCTATTATTTGTGGATATAAAACACGTATTAACACAGATAAAAATTGTGGTAATCAAGATAGCATTGGTCTATTTGATGTAGCAACTGGAAGTGAAGAGGCATCATCAAAAGTATATTATTGTAGAATTTGTCAAACGTCAATTCTTGGTAGAGAATATCATTGTAAATGGTAAATTAAAAGGCTAAAAATTTACTTTTACAATATTTTTATTATTTAAATAATTAAATATATATTTAACTTGTTATATTCTTCAGGTTGGATTGTTGTATTGGCTCAAGTAATTTACAATGGTACTTAATATGCTGTTTTTTGTCAGCAATAGCATTTATTTATGGTTCAAATCTTACAATGACAAGTGTTTGTCATCCATTTATACTTGTTGGAACAGTTTTATTGCCAGATGATTGTAGTGATGTATATCATCAATTTGAGTGAGTTAAACAATTTATTCAATTGAAAATAAATCAACTAAATATTATTAATACACATAATATTGTTATCTATTTTTTTAGTTTGGCATTGTGCTTTGTTTCATCAGTTTACAGTCTTGTCATTGGAATTGTCGTTGTTGGCTATCTTATTTACCACTTCTGGTTAATTTTCAAAGGCACAACTGCTCATGAAAGACGTTTAAGTAATAACAATAATGTGCCATCTGACAATGGAGTCTTTAGTGGTTTATCTCAACTTGTATGTTGTCAATCATAAAAATATCAAAACTTAGCTAATTGCCAACTACAGATTCAGCAGTTATTTGCTCTGATTTTAAACAAGCATTTCCAATAACAAAATTGATCGATTGATTACTAGAAAAAATACAATATTTTCTTGTTGTCAGCCTCAATTTTATGCTCTAAAATAATTGTGCTGTGATAAATACAACATATGGCAAAACAAAAAAAAAAAACAAGTAGTATTTTAAAAACTGGCATTTAAAATTCATAATAATAATTGTCAAATTATTTCGTTGAGGAATTCATAAAAGGTATTCATTATTATTTATTTTTCAATTATTCATTTTCATTTAATATCATATATTTATGATCTTAGTGACTTACAATGAAAATATTATAATTACACTTGTGAATAAAAACAAAATTGTAAAAATAATTCTCTTACAAGCAGTTTGTAATAATTAAAAAAAAGTTATTTATTATTATTTAAAGTTAAAATTCAATTGACATCACATATCCAATTTAATTAGATGGTTTTCAAGCTTTCATTTGATCCACAGTTTGATCATAAAGTTAAATTAAAACACTGAGTAAATTTATAAACATTTTTACAACAAAAAGTCTAATTAGATTATACAAATGTAATAATGTTTTATTGACATGATAGTTAAATTTTTATTATATCAGTTACTCATTGTAGTTCAATGATGTGTCAACAATGTTAATGATTAATTGCCCTTTTTTTTAGTCCCTATGTCGATGTATCGTTTGACTTGGTGGGTTTTTTTTTTTTTCATAATTTAACATGTTATTAATGTCAGTAAATATTTGAGAATAATTAAAACTATGACAGATAAATATGAACATTTAGAAAAAGTATTTTTTGATCCACCCAGAGAATAAAATAATAAATAATTCGAACGGTTTTTTGCCCACAAAAAAAATATAATAGTTCAACCCTAGAAAAATTCCAACTGCTATAGGAGTAAAACAAAGAATAAAAGTTATCGGTTTAGGTCTTTTTATATGGAGGGATATTAAATTAGACAATTAAAACCCTGACCCTTGCTGATTCAGCCTTTTTTTAAATACCATTTTACCCTAATATCCCTTATTTTTATATTTGGTAAACACAGATTGTCTTAATGTGAAAACATTAAATTTTAAAATGATCAATTTATATTAAAAATTACTTTATTTTATCTTTAATCACCTGATAGACTAATTATTTCTTTCTCTTATTAAATTATTTATTAATAAAAAATTCGAGATAAAAAGTAAATTAATTTTATATATAAAAAAAAAAATACACGAGGGTTTAAAATAATGATCAATTTTTATTTTTATAATTCTATATATTAATTGTATTAAAAATAGAAAAATATTTTTCATTTCATACCAATGATTTAACAAGTTACAAAGGTTATTGATTTTTTAATAATCCAAGTATTTTTATTAGTAAAAAATAAAGTTCTGAGACGTGCATAAGTACATTGTTCTATATTTTATCATTTTTATTTTTCAAGTCAAAGGTATGAGGTCAAGTACCGCGTCATTTTAATGAGTTAGTTGACATACAATATACACTGAAAAATAAAAATATTTCATTCAAGTATATGCACTGTTACAAGTAACTTTATAATATATTTTATTTCCTTTTTTTTTTACGTGTATATACTCAAAATTAGAACACACGAAAATACAAATATAATTTATTCAATATAACAAAAAAGAAAAAGAAAAATACGAATTCATGTTTATAATTTTTGTCTAAAACTTTCGTCACGCGATAATATTATTAATTTTTATATTATTTATTCATAGCATTCTATTTTATTCATTTAAATGACTAATAATTATGATTAATTGTAAACATAGAGCGCATTTACGTCACTAGAAAAAAAAGGGGAGCCAAGTGCTTTGTTATTTGGATCGAAAGTCTACTTAAAGTTTATTTTTTATATATAAATTAAATATATATTCGTGGTATTTAAAATAAACTCAATTCATAATTAGATAGCAGTAAATAAATTAAATCAATTTACATTAGTCAAGTTAATTAATTTTTCGTTGAAAATTTTTGTAGTTAAATAGAGGTGTACTATTTCAATTAAATGTAGTACATAACTGCTTGGAAAAAAATCTAATTCTATCTTGTTAACTAAAAGTGTCAAATATTATGATGTTGATTAATTTAAAAATATTTATTTTAATTTATCTAGTTGGTTTAGGTGTCTGAAAATGCTTAATAATAGCTATTAAATTTATGTGATTGTTTTTGGGGTAAGGTGAATATACTTTTGTTCATTGAAAGTAAATTTTTTTTAATCAAGATAATGCAGATGCGCAGGCACGTTTTTGTGTGCACGATAACATATATCGAGCACCGGTGGTATTTAGTAATGCCAGTCTCTGACAGGTCGCCAACGAGCAATCATGCCTACGTTTATTGAGCGAAAAACGTAAGAGTATTATCAGTCGGTTTGTCGGATTTTTTTTTTTATTTTTTATTTATTTAAATATAATTTTTGGTTGATTTTTTTTGTAAGAAAATTTTATTATATTATTTTCAATTTAAATTTAATTTTCATATAAAACAGTTGGGTCATAGTATGAAATAGTTGAAGTAACTACAGTTGTAGATTTTAAATCGTGTTAATTTGTTGTCATCATAACGACTTTTGAATATATAAAACTGATAGTGATTAAAAAATAATTTAAAGAAGAAACTTTTATTTTTCTTTCTAAATGCTGGTATATATTTTAATTTAACTTTTTTTTTTTAACAAAATTTATAAAGAACCTTGGGACCAACCTTACACAAATATTTTTCCAATATATGTCGCTCAATAACGTCAAGCATTTCTGAAATGGACAATAAACAACATCTTCAAGGTATGTGTTTTTTATTTGAATTTAAAAAACACTTATTTCTTTATTTTAATTATTTAAATTTTATTTTTTTTGATAGAAAAATAATTTTTAAATTACATTCATATACTTGAGTTCATGCTACATATGTTTCTCAGTCTTACGAAATAAAAGTAATACAATTTCGAAAAAAATCAATGTTTCTATTGTCATATGAATTAAAGTTGATTTTTTTCTTTTGTCAAGATTTTTTGTTGAGAAAAAAAAAAACAATTGTTGCACAGCTGTCATAGAATAATCTAATTTTTTTTCATACAGAAGAAATCCAATGTTTGTTTACATGAAAATTGATTTTTATTTGTGTAAACAATATTAATAATTAATGTATGAAAATATTTTTTTGAATTATTTTATAAGTCTTTGGAATAGCAGTATTTTTCAAAAATTTACTATAATTTTTGAAGATGATAGTATATATTTCGTGCACGTTAAATTTATATACACATAGTTTTTCATGAGCCTAATAAATCGATCCGTTGTGTAGGGTAGCTCGTAATTTAGGTTTAGGTCAATTGGTAAGTTCAAATCCCAGTAGAGAAGAAGATTTTTGTATAGCTGTAATTATTTTACGAAAAATAAGATTAAAATTAAATTTTTAACCGCAATTAGTAGATAGCTAAAGTCAGTCAAGTAATGGATAAATTTACATAATTAAAAAAACAATTTAGAGAGAAAAATTTCATTCTTGGAATCATCAAAATTATAAAGTTATTTATTCAATAATTTTATTAAAGTAGATTTTTATTCTCATCGCCGAGTTATATTTTAGAATGACGTCATTTTAATTAAGTATTGAACAAAAATGCCTTGGACGCGGTTTGAACCTGAAACTCATATATAGACCGCAACTCATTAGCATGATTTTCTCGGTGAAAAAGATCTTCAAGATTTTCAGAATAAATGCGAAGGATTCTAAATGAATAAATAATTAATTTATTCTTTTTTTTTTTTTTTTTTTCTTAATGGAAAACCATTTAAGAATTTTTTCATCTTTTTTTTTTTTTCTTATAATTGAAAATATCAAATTGTTTTCAATTTATTTTTTATGGGTTTTTTTTATAATATGATTGTGATAAATTTAGCCATGAATATTTTTAAATCTCTATAAAATATAAAATATGATTTTTTTAATACAAAAATATTGAAATAAATTGAGTGGTTATAAAATATCAACATTTTCTTTTTATTGATAAAATAAAAAACATAAAAATATATATTGAAATCAAATTTATTGTGCTCAAAATTGAATTATAAATTTAATATTTTATAAATTGTTTTTTTTTTTTTTTAAATATATACACAACATCATTAAAAATTAAATTAAAATATTTAAAAAGTTTTCTTTTTATAACTTTAATTATCAAATTTAAAAAATAAAAAAAAAAAAAAACTTTATAAATTTTTAATTGAAAGAATAAATTTGAAAAAATTTGAATAAATCAGTTGATTTATCTAAAATTTGATTTTTCATGTTGAATATAATTTTTACAAGTGTTTGTATGTTAAGTCAATAGAATACCAGGTACTCTTGGGCCCATTGACAATTAATCTCTGGACATTCGACCTCGAGCCAGTAGCCCCAGCCACCGATATTCATTTCATCTATGAGTTATTTTAGAGCAGAAGGTTTTCAATATTGATTATTTATTTTCTAATTACTCACACGTTAAACATTCAACGTGCAAGTACTTGAACTTTTTTTTTTATTTAAACATTTTTTTATTCTTTTAAAAAGTTTAATTGTCTATTGAAGTTTAAAGTTTACCAGTAACTTCAACACAAGTTTTATCGCATTTTCATAATGTCCAAGTTTTAAAAAAATATTTATTTAAATATTGTAAAAGATTCTTTTGCATATTTTTTTATCAAATAAAATTGTGATATTAGTTGAGTTGCTGGAAACTAAATGCGCATGATAAATGACCTTTTTCCACGACGCCATAGCCTGATGATGAGATATATGGCAACCTATGCCAGCTGATCAAGTCAGCATAAGAAATTTCTTCAAGTTTGTCACGTAGTTGTTTAAAATAGCCATCTGAGTTTATATTTTTTTTTTCATATTAATAATGTAATTTTTATTTTTGGAGTTTAACTAGAGTATAATTACTTCCATAATTGTTATCCTAATTATTTTTTCTTGTTCTAAAAGTTAACATCTTTTTTGTTTTGAAATTAAACAAATATTTTTATTTAAAATACAATTTGTTTCAATTATTTATTTTATAAATGAAAATACAATACACGTTATTCTGTTATTTAATTTACATAAAAATCTATATGTATATTGATTTTTTTGTTGAATGGTCTACTTCGGAAGTTGAATTACCTACGCGGAAGAAAATGAAAAGCAATAGGTGTTTTTGTTTATATAGATTATCTATAACGATAATAGTTTTTAGTCATTCTAATTTCAACTGTAAATAGTTATCTTTTATGCATGCATTATTGCAATTAATATTTTTTTAGCTAAAAATACACATTGAAATTTTTTTTTTCATTGAAAAATCATTGTATCCAATCAATTTTATTAATATAAAACGGATATTACCATTGTATTGATCATAAAAATACGAAATAGGTAAAAAAAAATTAAAAAAAAAACATTGTTAAACGACAGTGTGAACATAAAATTTAACTTGACTGATTTTTTCTTTTTTATATAAAAAAAAACTTGATAGATTGAACGGTTATAATTTTTTTTTCCTTTTTAGTATAATTTTGAAATCTTAGATGAACCATTGATTCATACATGGTTGGATAATATTGCCAAGTCACCAATAAACTTGACAAAATTTATACCAGATAATTTTCATTGAGTTATTCAAGTCGAGCATATTTTTTTCCAAATGACTACTTTTGAAATGTTAATTAAATGGCAAAAGGCTAAGATTTCTAAGGGTTAATAGAGTTTTTTTTTTTTTTACATTTTACGGTCAGTATAATCTAGCTAGAATAACTATACATATTATTTTTTAAGTCATCATGCTCACTTTAGTGGAAGACTTGATGTCAATATAAAAAACTTGGTCGATAAATTATTGATAGATTTATGTTTAAAATTAGCTCATGATTGATAAGCCAAAAAAATGATTTAAAAATACATCAAAATTATTGTTATTTAATTGTATTTATATTTTTCAAATAATGTTTATCCAACAGGAAATTGATCAATTCACAATTATCAACAATGTTACAGCTAACAAAGATATAATTTTTGTTGATATGAAAATACTTTCAGCACCACTGTCTTTATTTTCTGGCTTTAATGTATTTGCAATTAATACAACTGAATGACTTGCAGGTACTTTAACTTGTCCAAGCTCTACTTGAGTGCTATTTACAATAAAAAAAAAAAAAAACAAGTAATTTTATTATTAAATACAATAAAAATAATTAATATTATTTGATACGATACCCTTCAAGCAGAGATGATCCAAGTGAAGTAATATTAACTTTTGCAGTTGTTAAAATATTGCTAGAAATTTTATTGGCTACATTGACAGTTGCTTCTTCTTCATCGGAAAAATTAATAATCAATAAAACAGATTCATTCATTGAATTTCTGATAATTGATAATGTTTTTTTATCATCTGAAACAACAACCTCAGTTGTTCCATCTTTGAGTGCTGGTAAATTTTTTTTTAAATTAACCAAATTTTTATATATTTTTAAATGTGATGAAGTTGCTGATGTTTCAGCAGCTACATTTAAAAGTACATAATTATCATGAACGGGAATCCATGTTTTTTGTCCAATATTAAAACCTAAAATAATTTTTGTTTATTAGTTGCTAGTCAGCCGTCTCCTTTTTTTTTTACGAAATCCAATTCGTTCGAAATACAAATACTTCTTTTTACTGTATAAATTAATATAGTAAAAATTAATAATAAAGTAAATATTAAAATACCAGAATTTGTTGATCCATCCCATTGCATTGGTGTACGATTAGGATCACGTGTTTTAGTTTGATATTTATCTTTGCCAGCTTGACAACCTGCTGGATCTTGTGTGTCTTCAAAGCTTATGTCAGATTTATCCAACATACCAATTTCTTCACCGTAATAGGTAACCGCAACACCTGGTAATATCAATGTCAACATATTCATTTGATCTCCTCTGTTTGGATATCTTGTTGGTGTTCTTGGATTGTCATGATTAGCTATCTGTATAGAACATTAAGCCTTTTGTATTAAAATATTTATAGAAATATTTACTATTGTCTTACCACCCAGTTTGATACACCTTGTTTTTTATTTGCCTCTGTTATCCATGTATCAATGACTCGTTTAAAAGTATCAGGACCAGATGATTTATTAACTTCAGTTAGGAAATTAAAATTAAATGGTATGTGTGATCCAGAAGTATAGTATCTCGTTGTATTATCCAAAGTGGTGTATGCTTCAGTCATCATAATCTGATGGTTAAATTAAGAATATATAAAATAATTTTACTATTATTAAATAATAATTGATCAATTAAATTAACCTTTTCATCTGAATTTGTGCTATTTGCATAATCATCAAGCACTTTTCGCCAGCTTTGTACTAAGGCATATGTTTCATCTTGATCTTTTGTATAAGGATGATAAAGGTAATCGTATTCATTTGATTTAAATTGTGGCCAATAAGTACGTGGTTCATCAGCAAGATCTTCAACTTCAAATAAATGTGGTACTGCGTCAATACGAAAACCATCAACGCCTTTATCCAGCCAAAATGTTATAATATCCTGGGAAAATAAAACAAACATAAACAATAATTATTGTTTGTATTTTAAATGACACTGGCTGAGTCCTTGAAAGGCCAGCTATTGTTAACAGCTAGTTATGCAACAATATATTTTTAATCACGTACTTATGTTTGTCACCGGAAAAGATACACATTTTTTCCGGTATCAGTAATCAAGAGTCATTATTTACACACGAACATATTCAATAATAATTAATAAATTTTTATTTTTATCTTGATAATTTATCAGACTTTATCTAATCTAAATTCACTTTAAGAACACAATACTTGAGGGTTAAAAAAAAAGAAATTAAAACTATATGACTAATAAAAAATTACCTCCATTTCTTTTTGAACAGCCTTGCTACGATAATTTAGGTCAGGTTGTCTTCTGTGAAATTGATGAAAGTACCACAATTTTGCAGTACCATTATACGTCCAACCAGAACCACCAAAAACACTGATCCAATTATTTGGTGCTGAACCAATGTCAGTTATTAAATCGTCTGTTTGACCTTTTCCTTTTCGCCAAATATAATAATCTTGATATGATGAATTTGGTTTTAAGGATTCTTTGAACCAATAGTGATCATCTGATGTATGATTTGGCACTAAATCAAGGATGACCTGATTAAAAAATAAAATACTGTGTTATACAATATATTTAACATGCTAAAATTAATAAATTTTATTCATATGAATTTAAAGGATCTATACGAGTAAATAATAATTTTACCTTGATACCCAGCTTCTTAGCTTCTGCTACAAGTTCCTCAAAGTCACTCATTGTTCCATAATCCGGATGTACTTCACGAAAATCTGATATATCGTAACCAAAATCTACCATAGGACTGGCATACATTGGTGATAACCAAATTGCACCAATACCAGTATCTCTAATATGCGTCAATTTAGAAGTAATTCCTAATTTAATCAATGTAAAATATTGTTAATAAGTATTATTAAATTGACATAATAAAATCCGTTATTTTAAAAAGAAAAAAAAGAAAATATTACCTTTTAAATCACCGATTCCATCATTATTTGCGTCCATAAAACTTCGTGGATATATTTGATAAAATACAGTATTTTTCCACCATCCAACATTTTTAATTGCACCGGCTGACAAGCCAATTGCTAGAGAAAAAATAACAAGTCTAGCTGCTCCCGACATTGTTGCTTTATGCACTCGTGAAAAAACTACGTCGTGCCTTTTTATATACTTGCTTGTTACGAGAGAAAAAAAGAAAAAAAAAAAACAAATGACAATAAACTGATTTTTAAGAAATAAAAACCAACACTGATATGACTAGATTAATAATAAGATTATTTATTTATACTGAAAAATTATAAAGGAAAAATCAAATTATCTATTAACTGTAGTTTTTTTTTTTTCTATTTATTTTTTATTGCACAATACTTGGTAATCTGATAATAAGAATGACACGAAGGATAAGTCAATAGTAATTCAACAAATAGAAAATAATATTAATTACAAACTTTTATTTTAAAAAAATCAAGGTTAAATTTTATTTATTTATTTTATTTTGAGCACAGATACATATAATTTGTTAATTAGATAATTAAGAGTGAAAAAAAAAATGTGATTTCAAGTTTTTTTATTATTTTAAAAATGAATTGTCAAGTAAAAAAGTTTAAATAATTAATAAATGAATACAGTTGGCTGTTTTTAATAAATTTCGATAATTTTCAGTATCCTTAAACAGTTTTTTTAAAAAGTTGAATAAAGAAAAAGAAAAGAGAAAAAAAACCAATGTATTTGTTTCAGAACAAGGCACTGTAATGCCATTATGTCGTATTTCAAATAAAGACAATGTCAGCAGTCTAGAAACTTCTGCATCAAATGCCAATATTGATACAAACTTGAGTTGTAAGCCAGTTGATCATGAAGAGCTACTTGACAATATTGATCAAATAGCTGATTCACTTTCTCTTTATGATATACCAAATGCCTGCGAGAGAGCTGCTCTCAGGTATTTATTTCAACAGCTACATGTTCCCTAATGTATTTCAAAAATTCATTATCGATTTTATAAACTATAACAGTTAATTTCAATTTTTTCATACTTTAAATTTAGGCTAAGATGTTTGCTTAGACATTTACAACGAGGTGAAGTATCAGCTGATACATTACAAAGAAATCTTCACTTTGCTGCAAGAGTATTAGAAGTGGTACTCTCAGACAAGACTAAGTAAGTTTTTCTTTTGGTTTAAAATAAATTTTTTTTCATTGTTCATTTATAGAATTAAATTATGATTAAAACTTATCAATTGCCAGCAGAGTAAGCCCTACTAGACATGATCATTCGCAGTATTCATGTAAAAGTGAGTCTAATTCAACAACTGAAGAAGGCAGCATAGACATGGATGGACTACCAAGACATTCAGTCACTATACAAAAACGAACTCTTAGACCTCCAGTATGGGCAAGGTGGCGAAGTATTTAATTTTTAAAATTACAATAATACATTTGATTTTTTATTAATGTTTGTCATTATGTCAATACCAATGTCATCAAGGAATAAGTTTTTATCTAAATATTTATGTTGACAATAGACGAATAGCTGATGATGATGATGAATTATCAGAAGTACAACCAGATGCTGTTCCACCAGAAGTTAGAGAATGGCTTGCATCAACATTCACAAGACAAGTAGCAGCCCCAAAACGTAAAGCTGAAGAAAAACCGAAATTTCGTTCAGTTGCACATGCAATTAGAGCTGGAATATTTGTTGAAAGAATATCACGAAAAGTTACGAATAGTGTATTAATGCGATTTCCACCTGATGTTATAAAAGTTTTAAAAGTAAGTAAAATTATTTCATTATGTAAAATTGAATATTCTATATAATAAAAAAGAAGTGGCCGGTTCCTTGTTTCCAGAAATTAAAGGGAAAAATACTTAGAAAACCTTATAAAACGTTAAATAATTAGGATAAATGGCGAAGCTAGTAACAGTTAACTAGTAATAAATATTAAAAACATTTTTTTCAATGTTTAGACTCTAGATGACTGGTCGTTTGATGCATTTTCTTTGAGTCTTGCTGCAAATGGTACGCCAGTTAAATATCTTGGTTACGATTTGTTAAATCGTTATGGAATACTTCATAAATTTAAAGTCATACCACAAGTATTAGAAAATTTTTTGACAAAAATTGAAGAAGGCTACTGCAGGTATAAAAATCCATATCACAATAATCTTCATGCTGCTGATGTTGCACAAACTATGCATTATATTTTATGTCAAACAGGATTGATGGTAAGTTTAGTTATTTTTATATTAATTGAATTATTAATTCTATTAATTTCCATAATTAAAAATGGAAAAAAATGATAACAATTAAATTAGAAAAAAATAAATAAAAAATACATTTCAGTGATACAAAATTTTCAGAACTGGCTAACTGATCTTGAAATATTTGCAACATTAGTGGCTGCAGTTATTCATGATTACGAGCATACAGGAACGACAAATAGTTTTCATGTGATGTCTGGTAGTGAATCAGCTCTTCTTTACAATGATCGTGCTGTCTTAGAAAATCATCATTTATCCTCTAGTTTTCGGTAGGCTGAATTTAACAAAAATAAAATAGCAATAAATCACAAAAGAAATTAATTAATTTATAATTCTATTAACAGGAAATTATTTGTATATTTAACTTATTGAATTATTTATAATAATTCTTTTTCATTTTCTTTTATAATAGAATTCTCAAAGAAGAAGATTGTAATATTCTTAGTAATTTATCAAAAGAAGAATATCGTGAATTTAGAACATTGGTCATTGACATGGTACTTGCAACTGACATGAGTTTTCATTTTCAACAATTAAAAAATATGAAAAAATCATTGAGTCTTGGTGAGCCAATTATTGATAAAAATAAAGCTGTTAGCCTTGTTCTTCATTGTTGTGACATATCACATCCAGCAAAACGATGGGATCTTCATCACAGGTTTCTATAAAAGCAGTTAATAATTAATTTGTAAAAAATACATTGAGCTTTATTTTTTTTTTTAGATGGACAATGCAATTACTAGAAGAATTTTTTCGACAAGGTGACAGAGAAAGAGTTATGGGTTTACCATTTTCACCATTATGTGATAGAAATAATACTCTCGTTGCTGAATCTCAAATTGGATTTATTGAATTTATTGTTGAACCTAGTATGCAAGTGTGCAGTGATATGTTAGAATTCATCTTGACACCATTTAATACAACGGATAATATAAATAACTCAAGTAATCTATTTTTCCATTATTGATTTTGAATTGAAATTTTCATTTTAATAATATATTTAAAATTTATTCAGGTCCAACAATGGAAAGGAGATCTAAATTCTCAAAGCCATGGGTAAAATGCCTTGGTGAGAATAAAAAATTTTGGAAAGAAAGAGCTATTCAAGGTGAAATATAATTTATATATTAAAATCATTATCAATACTTATTATTCATTCATTTGTTTATTTATTTATTTATTAGACGCACAAGCTAAAGCTCAAAAAGACGCTGAACGAAATAATGAAGAACTTGATGATAAAAAATAATTTAAATAAATATACGTCTAGAAAATAATCAAATTTTAACTGATAGATATTATAACAATTGTTAAATTTTGATTTGCTGAAAGAAAAAAAAAATATCTTGACCTGTATTTTACTTTAGAATACTTAAAAATAATAAATCATTATTGTGATTGTTATTATATGAAATCTTGAAAAAGCTGACTGAAGAATCACTGACTATCCTCTCAGAAATAATACTCAAAAAATAAAATTCAATGACAATTTTTATTTCTTTTTTCATTTTAATATATCAATATGTCGCCAGCATATAAATATATCAAATTAAAATATATTTCCACCAAGTATTTTATATTATTTTATTTTTTGTTTAATAGTTTATTAAGCTATATAGAAGAATTGAAAATATAACAAAAATCTCAGCACAGGAATATGATAATAATAATAATAATTAGTGTAAATTTTCCATAAACTTATGAATAGCGAAATTAATTGAAACTTTTTCAAGCTAAACTTGGTAAAGGGATACTTGTTCTTGAGTATTAATTTCTTCCCTGATTGATAGTTCTACAAAGTCATGACAAAGAGCCATGCATCAAATAAGCCAGTCACTATATATTATATGTCTAATAATAATAGATGTATAGAACAATAAAAATTCATACGATATATTTAAATAGTCATGAGATAGATATTATACATCTTTTTTTTTTTTTTTATTTCAAATGAAAATGTAAAGCCTGATTTTATGTAACAAATTTTTTTTGACTCGTAGAATATCATAATTGACGTCAAAGTTTGTAACAGTTACATAAGTACCTACTTATAATTTTAAATTGAATTCTCTAGTACAAAATTTTATTATTGATTTGTACTACTTAAAAAAAAAAAAAAAAGGAATTAACATAGTAACTGTGTAGTAGAAAAAATAATTGAATAAATGTGTTTTTTTTTTTTTAATGTAAAAATTAAAAAAAACAAAAAAAAAACGCACACAATGTTTTGAAGCACTATTTTACAAATTAATTTTTGAGTATTAGTTTGTATACATACATAGAATTTTTTAAATGTGTAAAACAGGGACAAATATAAATTATGCGGGTCCATAAAATTTTTTGTGTTCAGTATTAGCCTTCTACATATTTTTTTGTACATATCTTGCAGTTAAAATCAACACTAATTATTAAAAAGAAAAAAAAAATAGTAATATACTTGTGATTATATTGATCGCATAATAAATAATTAAAATTTAATAATTTTAGTTAACTATATAGAAAAATATATTATAAAAAATAACAGATGGATTGATATAGTAAATGAAATATTAATATTGTTATTTTCTTGATGATTTTGATTTGATCGCAAATCTTAAATCAATGATTTATTATTATTTAATATTTGTTAATTAATTTAAACTTTTAATCTGTTTGACAGCTCAATCGATTTTCATTAATTTTAATTTTTTGATTTTATAAATAATAATTAAATTGAAGATAAAATCAATTGAGTTATCAAATAATGAGATCAACTTTAATGTCTAAATGACATTGCACTGAATATTTGTAGCGACTTTATCGCTAATTTAAATTTTATTTGTACCTAAACACAAAAAATTTTCAGGTGTTAAGATGGTAAGAACCAAAAAAAAAAAACACATATGTGCAAATGTAGTGCAAAAAAGATTAAAATACTAAATACTTATTAATTGTAAGTTCATATCAAGTATATAATAAAAGTATCTGAGTGTAATAGACAATTAATTCCACAAAATATGCATTAAAATTGAAGTAGTATTTTAGCTAAGAATTTTCCGGAACGATAATCATTTAAATAATTTCGATTGAGAGCTAAACAAGTGAAGAAAAACTAATGCTAAATAAGCAGATATCATTGGTTCGTTGGAAAATTCTTATAGCTATTGTCTGATTAAGCTGAATATCAAACAAATAATAAATCTGAAAGCATATAACTTTGTGATACTGTGTAACCTTTAGTATGATGATCATCAGATAGTTAGATATAAAAAAAAAATAGAATATATATTTGACTGTATATAATTATATGTAAAATGAATAATTGATCAAATTAAATTTCATATATGATTATATCGTGTCCCGACCAAAAGCAAACTTTGTCAACGGATTTTACTGGACAACTTTTATGTTACCTTTTTGGGAATAACGATATAAAATTATATATGAAATTTTTGATCGTATAAGCTGTTAATAGCTATGACACAAGCTGAACTTTGCTAAAGTATTGGCTATACATTTGAAAGTTGACTAGTTCATATAACAATGCGATCCTAGTCATGTAAAAATATACTAAATTTATTTTATTCTCAATGAGGATTTTGAACAATTATATATCAATCCCTTAGCTTGTCAACCATTGCGAACAAAAAATATAATGTGTAAAAAAATTAGAGAAAGAAAGCCTTTATTTAGATTTTTTTTTGTTATTTTTAATTGACATATTACATATCTTATTTATAAATAAAATAAAATTAGGAAACCAAATAAATTAAGTAACAATTATTTATGGCAAAATGAATGGGAATAATTTGAAAATACTTTGCTGGATTTTATTTTTGATTTGCCTCTGGTATTGAATTGATTTTGTCATTTAAAAAATTCAAACAAAAGCTACTAAAAAAGATTCAGCTGACAGTTGAGACTTGATTAAATTCTTCGAAATTTTTATTGAGAACAAAGAAACGAAATAATAATTCGTTTCTATAGATACCAAATAAGTTGAATAGTATTACAGTGATAAAACAAAGTACCATTCATAAATTACGTAGGATATTTATTTTTTTTTCAACCAAATAATTTACCAAAAAAAAAAAAATCAAAATAAGCAATTGTTAGTATCTAACCAGTATCTAGCCAACTTAGAGAACACTCACGTGGAAAATAAAATAAAAACAAATGTAAAAAATGTTGCTAAATCTTTCTTCGAAGTAAAAAAGCTTCTAGCTATTTATGGACATCCACTTAAAAACTTATCGTAATCTATGAATGAAACTTTAAAGAATAAACTGAAATGAATCTGTAACAATGGACCATAAAAGACAAAATATGTGAAACAAACTGTTTAATATTTACCCTCCTTAAAATGTACCAAAATTTTTTATAATTCTATCAAGTTTCAGATATTTCTGAACAACAACAACATCTATTAACATGTTCAACAAATAACAATAATGATAGAGAGCTGTAAAATCAATAAACTTAATGTACTTCCCAAATAAAATTATAGAGCTTTTAGTCTATTAATAACTGTCAAAATAAATAGATCAGACATAGATGAATAAGATTATTTTCATTCTTCAGATGTAGTCTAGGTGTCCCTTGTAAAATTTCAAAATGCAATTTATTATGTAAAAAATATATGACAAGACTTGCTCCAGATCTGACAGAAGTAATCCTCTGTTTTTTATCTGTAAATTTATTTTGTCCAAAGGCAATGAAAATACTTTATTCATCATTTGAACGAAAAAAAAAAGACAGGAATATTCAACCTGGGGAAAGGCTGAGGAATGAATTTTTATTTTTTAAATTTATTTTTTGCCTTTTATTTCTTGTCTGACATTTTTTTAAATTTAAATTTACGAATGTATTAGTGCTTGTGTGAATAATTTCTTATGTATCGATTATTATTCAAGCACGAAATTCTCTCGACTCTTTTTTAAAAGAAAAAATATTTACTGCAAAAAGAATTATGGAACTCTCAAAGTGCAATTATCACATTTTACTGAATTTTTAATTTTTATTTATTTACCTCTTAATAGTTTTTTTTTTTTTTAAATAAAAGAAACATCATAATTTTTAATTTTTTTTTTTATTTAATAACAAAGAGTGATAAAAAAATGTTTGATTGAAATATTAAATTTTTATTGCGAGTATCACCAATTTGGTTTCTACCATTCTAATCACATTTTACGCAATATTAGAAATAAAGAAAAAAAGTTACTATATTTACACTACCTCAAAAGGTTTTTATACTTATTATTTTAAATCATATAACTTTGTTCATATTTTACAATATATTTAAAATAATAGACTCAAATTTAACAAATCACTAAAGTCTATATCAACTATGTCATCAGCTTGACATTTCAGTCCACCAAATTAAAATTACTTTTCTTTTCAACTAAGTTGATAGTATTCTGGTGCAAAATCATTAGCAAGATTACTCAAAAAATTAAAATCCGATGAGCTATTACTATTATCAGCAGATGGTGTTGGAGCAGTAAAATTAACTGGTTCATATGAATTGCCAAAGTTATTGTATGCTTCATTTGTCAATTCAGCTTGTTCAGTACTATTTGGTGGTGTTATAACAGCAGCAGTTGCAGCAGCGATTGCTGTTGATGTTGTCATTCCACGTGAGGTAAAATTATCATGTGATGATACATAACTATTATTACTACTATGATTATTTGCTACTTCATTATTTTGATGAACATATAACTGATGATTTTGATTATGATGGGTATGATTTTTATATGATTTATTTGTTGGTCTGTAATTTGAACTTGAAATAATTGAATGATAATTATCTAGACAATGATGTTGATGTTGTGGCTGATATGACTGATGCTGAGATCGATACTCAAAACCTTCATAACAATTTTGAATTGGTTGAGATGATACTGTTGGATGAAGAGCAGTGTTAACATTTGTATGATAATCTCCACTTGTATAGCCACAATTGTTATTCATATAATTACTATTTGAATGATCAGTATTATATGAATAATCATTGTTTGTATTATATGTACTTGAATGTGTACTTCTATTGTAGGAATAACTTGAATTGATTTGTGAATAACCATTGTAATCATTTGTTGAATTTGAATACTGTTGAACTTGGTGTAATTGAGACACAGATGCATCATAAAGTGGTCTTGTTGTCATTCCAGGTTTTTGATAATTAACTCGTGCTATTGAATTTTGTCCATAAGAAGACTGAAATTCATTGTCATTTGGAATGTGTTGATAATCTCTGGTGCTATCAGTCGATTGTGAGTGGGAGGTCTGATGAATACTATGACGATTTGTACTAATGTTGTTGTTGTTGTTGTTGTTGTTGTGATGATCAGTTGTTCGTGATTGATAAAGTGCATGATTATTTGTTGGATAATTACGAAAATGCAGTTGAGGATCAACAACGCCACGAGAATGTATTGGCATTGTTGTAGCATTTTGATTAACATGTGAAATTGGAAGTGAACTTGTTGATGATGGAGAACTACTTGGTCTTTGCATATAAAAAGGATGTGCTTGTTGAAAATTTGTTGTTTTTTCTTGTTGTTGTATTTGATTTGATACTGGTGTGCCTGGAGTTGAAGAAGGAGTTAAACTTCTTACAGAATTTTGTCCTAATAATACTGGTGTACTAACAGTTGAATCAGGCATTGCCAAAAGTACACCATTACTTGTAACTGAACATATTTCTTTTGTACTTGATGATGGTGATTTATTATTGTCATGTAAATTATTTTTTTTTGTATTTGGACTTTTATGTTCATCTTCAACTTTAACACAAATATCTTTATCAAATATTTTTCTTGTTGTTGTTGGTGATGTTACTTCATTACGATCATTTGATTTTGCATCATCATCAACAATCATTTTTTCAAATGAACTTGACACACTATTTGTACTTTCAATACTACTTGCTCCATTACTATTTGTATTGAATATCACATTTGATTCATTCAAGTTATTATTTGTTGATGTTAGTATATTATTATTATCACCAAGATTATTTGAATTTAATTCTTTTATTTCATCATTACCAGTGTTGGCATCAGTTACACTTGATATATTACAATTATGGCAACTATTTTTTTCATCATTATCAATTAAAATTTCATCTCCTTTTTCTTTATCTATTCCATCTAATAAACTACCATCTTTTCCATCACCATCTTCTTTATTGACAGTTTGTCGTTTATGTTTCATACGACGATTTTGAAACCATACTTTTACCTACACAAAATTAATTATTTTAAATTATGTATTCACTTGCTGACAATGAAAAATATATCATTTAAATTTCAGAAAATAAACGTACTTGTCTTTCTGTAAGATCTAATGACGCTGCTATTTCTATTCGTCTTGGTCTGCATAAATATTTATTAAAATGAAATTCTTTTTCTAATTCTAGAAGCTGAGTATTTGTGTATGCTGTTCTTAGTCGTCTTGGTAACCCACCTTCTGTAAAATATATAAAAATGATTGTTTTATAATTATATCATTAAAATTATTATATCCAACTGAATAATTTATTTGAAAATAAAAAAAATAAGTAATTTTGTATTCTTTTTCAAAATGACGCATAGTAATTCATATAGTATTACTGATTCTCACGCTATCAATATTAAGATGGAATAATTTTTTGAATTTATATCGATGCGGAAGTAGTTAAAAAATTTACAGCGGCCATAATGTTGCTACGGAAGTGGGGTTACTGGACAAACAGACCTGTAATTATGGCTGTTGTATAGAATACGTTGTCAGGTAAACTTGGACGAACAGAGTATATATTAACATGATGTATAAAAAGTTGCCATAAATATTAAAACCCACTGGAAAAAGGCGTTACATATACATAGAGGCAACTACAACCTATAATCATCAGGGTGGAGCAAGTCCAACAACTCAAACCTTTTTATATTATTTCAAGGGGCTGGTCATTGATAATTTAATTTTTAAACTCGTTTTAAATTTTTGAATATAAAATTTTTTAATTTAACGTATTTAATAAAATTACTTATACAAAAATTGTGGAAAGAGAAAATTGGCTAGATGTAGTTTTGATTTTTATTTATCTCAAAGGGTTGATGTATTATTTTTTGTGTTTAAAAATTGAAGATAGAACAGTATGTTTTCCCTATACTACCTGTGCCAGATGGATAAAATCCCGAGATTATCTTATTTCCGACCTTTGTGACTTGTAATATGAGTTAAGGGTTGACTTTTTTTTTATTTTTATTTTTATATATTAAATATGATACATATCCTGAGACTTTTCCAATTTCATTCTTCATTTTTTTCCAACGAACTTATAATGAAACTAGCATAAATCATATTAAAAGAAAAATGAAATTTACTGATGACTTTTTTCTTATTGATTTTGCAACTGTGACAAGTGTCATTTATTGAAAACTTTGAAATTTATAAATACAACAGTAGTATACTTTTTGAAATGTTGAAAGCCAACTGTCGATAAAGCAACGATTTTTTGACAATAATTTCAGCTGTACAGAAAACAAATAAGCTATTTTAATTTTTGTCTAGTTATATATATGTATATACATTGTACACTTGATATTTGTTATATTTTTTTTTTGAAATAAATTGAAATTGAATGTACTATATTGTCTCTAACTTTTGATGATGATTGATTAACAATTTCAGATAAAGAAAAACGAAAACTCTCGACAGTTCGTTACATTAAACAAAATCCAAGAGAAAAGGGAAAAAAAAACCACTAAAATCAGTCAATTAAAGGACTTGACCAGAGCGAACTTCTAGTAGTTGTCTGTCAACAGTAAAGAAAGTGACATTGATGATAATCGAGAAACAAAAACAACCCTTGGAATAGCCTTTTGATGTATCGATTTCATATTCATTACAATTTATTTTGAAATGCCTATGAGGATCATTAGATTTACACCAATTTATTTACATCAAATTATATATCAACTATATACATTCAATTCATTTGAATAGTGCTACTTATATATTTTTTATTTAGCTTTTTGAAAAGCTTGTTAAGCGTACTTATTATTTAATTATCAAAGTTTTGGTTAATACTGTTGATGTGTTTTTTTAGCCATGGAATGCAATGGAATGTGTCAAGCAACATTGAGAAGCGAGCTGAAGCAAATAAAGATGGAATTGCAAATTCAGTTAATTACACAGGGAATTCGTTGCTGTGACAGTGACGACACTTAGCACTAAGAATAACTTGAAAGCTTCAAAAAATAATAAAAAAAAAAAGAAAATTGTAAAATGCTAAAAAGCCACCCTTAGTGACGCGACGTAACGGTGAAGACAATGTCGTGGGTCTTTTTTTTTCTCTCAAGTTTATATATACGTGTGCGCATACTCATTGGGAAAAACTTTTGGAAAGCGATCAGAAAATTCACCTACACAGATAAAATTTACATATAGATAGGCTGGGATGGGATGAAATCATCGTACATATATGTTATGTACATTTTTAAAAATAAATTTCAAATATCAAAATAATTTTTTAACATATTTAATTTTAATTCTGTGAAAGACACAAGAATTTTCTCAGTATCTTCTTGTTCGATAGAAACACTTTGGTACATTTTATTGATTAAAAAAATAATGTTATCTCATTGACTAATGCTCTCGTTGGGTCTCGTTTTATTTTATCTTTTATTTTCGCAGTAAACATGCGTGAGTTATTTTAATTACCAGCATAGAAAATTTATTTCATTTAAAAATGTCTTTTGAAAATTCCCACAACCAATGGAAATTGAAAAAATAATATTTTCACAATCATTATTAATGATTACATTGTGCAAAAATATTTTTATATTTATAATAAAGTAATATTAATGATCAACTCATTGGCTATATTCAATAAAACACGAAAGTTTTGCTGTGATTGTTATCTACTGAGAATAAAATTTATTAAAAAAAAAAAAAAAAACTATTTGCTGTATATTCATGTGATTTTTTAAGAAGCGTTTTTACACGTAGCTTTTATGAGAAAACAAAATTCAGTCAAGTGCGGTAAGCGCATACTGAGTGTTCCGTAGTAATTTAATTTTTATTCAGATAATAAATTTTTTTGTAGATAATAAATTACCATAAAAAAAACGTAAAATTATGGTATTAAATATTTTTTATATTTTCAAACAAATGCAATATGAATTTTATATTAATTTAACGTGGTGTTTATTGATGTTCATTACTTTATCAAAGAAAAAAAATTAAAAATATATATAGTTAAAAGTTTTACAAGTAATAAAATATTATAGAAAATATATTGCAAATTTTGCATGAAAAATTATTATAAAATAGAAAGAGTATATGTGTTAGTGGTGGAACTTAATATGCAGTCTTTTCGTGGACATGTTCATATATATATCCGCAGGTGTACATGGCGGCAAAGAGTCCGCTAGGCATCATCAATCAGAAAAACAGTCAGCCGTCCGTCGGCTAGGCTAGCAATGTTCGTTTATAGTGGTTCATGTTCACGATTTCCTAGTGAAACACCCTCTGACAAACATCAACATTTTCACATCAAAACCACATAATGCGCGCATACTGAGTTAAATGTATTTATCCTCACACAATCTGTTAGTTATCTTGAATTTCATCATTAAAATTTATCCAATACAAAGTTTAAAATGAATGCTACATGTGTATATGTTAAAAGAAAAATTAGCATTTAAGTATAAGGGGCATGTGAAATAAATACTTCATTAAAATAATAATTTTGAAAAAATAAATTAACGCTTAAAGATAAAATTTATTTTGCAATAAAATATAATAATCATTGTGGTAATTTTTCTAAAATTATTGTTGCAGATGATCATCGACGTATGAATTTTAGAGGGACAAGTTGGCGACATTAATCAAGAATTTCTATCATCAATTACAGAAATCTAAATAATCCGAAATGCAATTTGTTTGAAATCTGAATAATACGAAATGCAATTTGTTCGAAATCTATGTAATCTCTTTGACCTCCTGGTGATCATTAAAAGTAACCTGGGTAATTTTTTTGAGAATTTAAACACTTCTAAGCCCAAACACAATGCCCATGCAAAATTTTGTAAAAATCGGTCCGATAGTTTACGTAAAACTGCGTTTGCAAGAAACGGTAACTTCTTTTTGTTATATAGATGAATTTTGTCATGCAGCCAAGTAAAATAAAAAATATATATCCAAAAATTTGAACGTTAATCTACCAGATAAGTAATTTAGTGGCATACTAATTTATCCAATCTATACAACATATGTGTCACTGAAATCAAAAACGTTGAACGCGGCTGGTTGACGCTGATGTAACAGATTGGAATTTAATGTGAGTCCTGGAAGAGTCAGATAGATAGATAAAGATAGCAAAAAAGAGAGAACGTACGTGCTTTTCCCACAAAGACAGCAAAAACAAAAAAAAAAAAAGCTAATGTGAGAAGAATGATTGCGTCGACTAGTAAGTTAGAAATAGGATCGACCCTCTTTGCTTGTTTGTTCTCTCTTACTTGTTGGAAGTGTTGATTACTTTCAAAAAAAGCCTTTTTTTAAAATAAAACTTTCTCGAGTTCATGTGCCTTTTGGGTAATATATTTTTTTGATAAATTAAAAAACAAGTGTAACAGTAAATATACCCACCGCAAAGTTATTTTAAAATTTTTATTTTTACACAAAAAAAATTAAAAAACTAAGTCTCTTTTATTGTTCAGATTTAGCTGGGTTTTATTTAGATATTTTCCTTGATGTTTATCGATCAAATAACACAATATAATATTACCATAAAATTTGTAAACCATACATCCAACTTTTGTCTGAAATTCATGTATTTATAAATCACTCTTTTACGTTTTTCATTTTTATTGTAACTAGTTACAATATTGCTTTCACATTATTGCAAAATAAACGTTGGATTTATACGAGCAAGCATGCGCAAGGGTTCCACATATAAACCAACTTTTTACTTTTTAGAGGGCTGTACATGAAAAGCTCATATAGAAGGAAGAAAGGAGGTATGCAAATTAGGACAGGCCCTTATGTGGTAGCCAGAAAGAAACTAACAAATCCTTATAAAAACTTTTCCCTCATATACAGTATACAACTTGATAACAAAATTATTTAATTAAATTTTATTTATTTTTTATATTTATAGGTAAAATTTTGAAGGATTTATTAAGCATTGAACGCACATTGGTAAGATAAGAGAGTCAAAAAAAAGTATTGAAAAAAGATTAATTTCTAAACAAAAAGAATTTTTAAAATTATTTAAACTTTGTAATTTCAATTTTTTGACATTTGAAATTATTGTGAAATTTTAAATTACAAAGTTGGTACATCACTCATCAAATATTTAATGAGTGATGTATACAAAGTTTGTAATTTGATGTACATTATATAGGAAACTATATGATGCCCTTTAATTTTGTTTTGCAAAGTAACTTCTGTACTACCTTAACAAGATTTAAATACAACTCAAATTTATTAGTTATATTTTTTACAAACAATTCAAGCATCTCAACTTGAATCATATCAATCATCATCAATCAAATCATGATATTATATATTTTAGCCATAAGTGATTCATGAATATACAATAGATTGCGTAAAGTAATTTTTTTTTAAATTTTTTTACATCCGTATTTCAAAGGTTTATATTCATCATGAAAAAAAATATTCCCCTAATTTATTTAATTTTTTATATATATATTTTAAATTCACCATTAAAAATCAACAAGAATATATTTTATATCAAAAAAATTAGAATTAAATTAGTAGGTATTGTTGTTTTAAAAAGTGAATGGAAATAGAAAGTTATTGTAATATTTTTATATACTATTGTCAATTTTTAGACAAATTAATTTAGAAAGTTTAAATTCAAAAAAATAAAAAATGATACATAGAATTTTCTCAAGTCTTCGTGAAGATAAAAATTGAAAAAAAATTTCTTCACTGATGCCATGGTGGCAATTATATTTAACTTGTACAAAATTACTTATTTAATCTTTCTATTTTTTTTTTTTTTTTATGAATTTGAATGATGCTTGAAGTATGCTTATTAAAATTTCGTAAACTTTAATCTTCAATTTTTTTTTTAACTATATAAAACTAATTAGAATTAAACAGAGATAATTTTATTGTCTATATATTTCAAAATATTAATTTGATTATCATATAAATTACCATCCAACTTAAAATATTGGATAGAAGCTTTTTTTAAATAATTAAATAACAAAATTAAGACTAATTTTACGTTCAAAAAGTTTTAAAATTATTAAATTGACTTGAATGAAAAAAAATTTAGTTTAAAATTTATTTAAAAAGATTTGTTTACGTTAAATTTAATACAGTAATAAAATTATGTTAGTGGATAAAAAAAATGTGTTATTGAGGGAGAATGTGGGTATATGTGAGTTTATAGTGTGAGGTAAAGAATCCTCAAGTTGAAAACGTGGTTGATGATTCGTTGTACTGGGTACAGGACTATGGAAAGAGGAACCCGACGTGAGTTATGGGCATCCCAACACTTCCCGTACTACCGACGCTCAATTCACAGATGATTTCAAAT
The DNA here is from genome assembly GCA_030523065.1 of Aphidius colemani. Taxonomy (NCBI): domain Eukaryota; kingdom Metazoa; phylum Arthropoda; class Insecta; order Hymenoptera; family Braconidae; genus Aphidius; species Aphidius colemani. Next base: position 3,701 of record JAPYYR010000047.1, on the reverse strand, counting down.
GTTACCACTGTCCAGTGGTTGGTTAACCTCGTCTCGACCAACCACTTTATCTTCTTGATTCGCTGTTATTTTGGTTAAACCGTTGTACACAAATTTTCAAAGATATAAATTTTATTTTCTTCTATGTTCACATAGAAATACGTAACACTATTCTATAAGCTTCCAACTCTAACATTGCCATCTAAACTTGTTTCCATGTACACATACTAGACTATATTGTTTTAAACTTTATACTTTGAACAATATCAACTTTTCTTATGACTCATGTTGATATTTTTCTTCTCGATTTTATAATAAACTATACAGTTAATTCTTTTTGACGTTTCAAGAAATGTCTCATCATGGTTTTTCTTATTTTCTTTTTAATTATTTTCATTATTTTGTGACAGGCAGTAAAGAGTTGACTTGAAATTATTTCTACTACATGACATTGTATAGTTCACTAATTAGAAGACCCATTTGGATATACTTTTTTTTTTTTTGGCTAACAGAATGTGGGAAATATTATTTTTACTATTGAAAACTGAGACAATTATTAATAATGAGCCAAAATTTTTATCGCTTGCTAAAATTAAGAATTCTTTTGTTTAAGTTTAGCAATTGAAATTTGAAAAAATTAAAATAAATATATAAATAAATAAAAATTTATTCGTGGAGGTAGAAACTATTGAGAGTAAAAATTTGTCAACACTTGACTGCTAACTCTCTAAAATGACATCATCATAAATAAGAAATGATGAATGACTTGGTATCCTGTGGTGTTTCCCGTATGTCAAAAAATCGGAAGCTGATACAACTTTAGCTTCTTTGGAATGTATACTACAGTAGCTTGAAACAATTTTGAACCCATCGGAGCAATCGTTTGAAAAATGATTATTCACGGTTTGAAAGGGTTTTCACAGAAAAAATATAACATATGGCGACCATTCACAGTAGACATCCTGAATCCTGATGATCATATTGGTTTATATTAGATGAATGATCACGCACATGTATATACTTATTTTAAAAGGAAATTGAATGTCTTTTGACTGACCATTCGAATTTGATGAACTATTTTTTGAACCGAAGTCAAATATACATAAAGCCTCAACTGATTGATCATTATAGCTTTGAATATCAATGGCTAAATTTTGGCTATCAAAAATTAGCCAGGGCCTCTTTAGGAGTTCTTTAGAAGGTACAAAAGAAGTGAAGCATTTTTTTGCTCATCACAAAAGCTGATGAGCAGTTTATAAAATATTATTTCAGCAAGATTATGCTTCCCAATGCAGCCCAAAGTTTTTGAACAATATGTTTTACATGCGTTCGTACCTAAAGCTACCAGTGAGGGTGATACTAAAGAATAAATTAATAAAATCTTGAAATAATATTGATGAACCAGTCTGATTTGATTTTATGTAAAGTTCGATGAGGGGAATTCTTCTTCCACTTAAGCCTAAGGACTTTATGCAGAATAACTTAATGTAATTAAGATGAAAAAAAATAACTTACCTTGTTGGCTACTTTTACGTGCTGTTTTTTTTTCTTTCATCCATGGATATTCTGGAACATTAACATTTGTATGATCGGCGATTCCATGTGAATCAATCAAATTATGATAAGACTGATGTTGAGTGGGACTTAATGGACCAACAGCACTTGGAGAATCCGGAAGTGGTCCGTCGCCACTTAATTGAGGAAGGGCTGTCATGAATTCTGCCATTGATGGTTGACTGTTAATAAATCCAGTTTCCGATGGCCCATGATTTGGGTCCATATCCGAGTGGGAAATATGCGGAGGCAGAGTAGCTCTTGTACTTGCCCCCGCTGTTACCGAGGCGATCCAAAAGCCACCCCCAACTCCGGTTACACCGGAACACTCGTCGTTCGCCAGGACGGGTGGTGTTAATGGCGTCGTTTTAAATTTTTATCACTACTATTTATTTAATTTATAAACATTGCTTTTTGAAATCGCAATAATCATATACACTTTGAATAATCCTTTCAATTGAATCACCACAAATTTTTTGATGTTTAAATCTTTATTTAATTAAATGCACCCACAAATTATTTAAACAGATATATTTTTAACACAAATATATTCCATTGAAAAATATAGGAGTACTTATTTCACTATAAGTTTAAACTAATTTATTTCAGACACTATCACAGCTGAATAAAGAAGCATGATGGCAATGAAAATAAAAATATTTTGCAGAGTTGTTCTAGTCTATTATCCTTCTTACTTTTGTATGACAATAGAAGCACTATAACGATGATATTAATAATGTTGAAAAATCATGAGACAGCAAATAAATATAAAAACTTTTTAAATATAAACACAATTGATTCGAAAAATTATTTATCAATATTTCAAGTTTATCTATTTTTTCTTGTTGTTATCATCACATGATTTTTGTACATTCACTGTGTCGTATGATTGTAGCTACTACTGTTGATTTATTTATTCATCTTTTGGATTTAATAAAAAAAAATTTGAAAATATTCTTCAAGTAGTATCACGTGGTTTATTGTAAAAGCCAATAATATGCCGGTATCAAAGATTTGAACAACAGGGGCGGTCCTGGTCCCCTCTCTGTGTGAGCAGTAGTTGCAATTCTTGTAATTTTTTTTTCTGCACAAATTTTTCACTGCATCTTCGTTCTCATATATACTTGACTTTATTTATTTTTATTATTATAATTTTTTTTTAAACATTTTGAGAAACTGTGATGTACGTCCGGACAGTACGAATGCGGACAGTCGACTCTTTGCTTTCACCAGCATGCTGTTTAAAAGCACCAAGGGCGGCCACGGAAATCGCCAGCCCGTGGGCGTACCATGAGAGTGCGCAGCTATATTTATTCCATAGAAGTGGGGAACACAAACTTAACATGCTTTAACCAAGTGGTATCTTTTAAATCATCTACCTGGTTTGTTTTTCTCAAGTTTTTCTTTACATAGATTATAGACACAACTTGAATGTTTTATTGGTTTTTTTTGTCATGATACGATGAAATATATTCACAGTATCTATTGGGTCTCACAATTTTATTTCTATGATCATATAATTTCATATTTTTGCTTCAACTGGAATCTTTAATTTGAATATCGAGGATTTAAATTTTTTGTCATTTGTTTTTTATGATATATTTTTTAGATTATTGAATTTATAAACCGTGGGATGTATAAGCCAGTTCGATGGTCTTTGAGGGGGTAAAAAAAAATACATAACCGTTAAAACCCACTATGACAAACCGTAGGCACCGGCTGGTGTGGCAGGACAGTTTTGATGACAGATCACCCTGATCTGTTTTATAGAGAACTTCTTATTTAGACAGATTGTTCGTATAAAAACTCATACGTAACTGTAATTTTTGACAATATCGTAGGTAATATATTTTTTTTGTCGACTATTAAAATTATAAACAACACAATTGTAACAAAAATAGTTTTTTCTTCAAATTAAATTTTTTACGATAGTTTAGAGTTTATAAATTGAGAAAATTTTAAAACATTAATTTTGAATAAATAAGAAAAAATCATGTAAATTTTATTTATAAAAAAAAAAAAAAATAATTCATAACCCTTCTGATACTTCTCATGTATAGATAAACTCCCTTTGGTATGCTTTTGAAAATCCACGTAGCCTAGCGAGGGGTAGATGAGGTATATATACACTAGTATGAAAGCAACACATCTGCTACCGAATTTAACTA